>CM032386.1:649755-700888 GCA_019049475.1 Eueides isabella
AAGGCGACGCGCACGTTGCAGTTCCGCCACTCCAACACGTGCAATGCTTCAAATATCGGCGTCGAAAGTAGGGAACGGGAATGGACACGTGAGTGGTCATAACATCTTAGTTTACTTCCGTTCCTCTGCCCTACCCTGCCCTATGCGTGAATCAGCGTGGAAGCTGAAGAGAAGAAGAGATTAAGTAAATTTATTTGCCCAAAGTTAATCATCTATAATGTGATTAGCGCCGCATACTATGTCAATTAAATCATAATACAATCCCATATTTCTAGTCATTTTACAAGCGGGCGAAGCCGCGAGCGGTCCGTCTAGTATCTACAAATAACAAGCAGTTTTAAGACAGCATAAATTTAGAGGTTTGCATACAATTTTGGTCAAGACCTTTACCATTGTCCTATAACTTCATCCCTTCAAGATATCTTGTAGTAATCATAAGCATTTTTAAATTTGGATGGGCGAAATTGGCACTCAATAAAAAATACCTTAGGTGCTTAACAGATGTCTGAAGGACCACCGCGCCAAGGGCCCTGGCTACTACTAATATCTACTTACATATTTTCTTTTAGAAAAATTGTGTCCTATTTTCTATGCACTATATTTTGCAATCTAATCCTGCCAAATACTACTACCATGCGAATAACACAATACGTTCCATGAATAATAAGTTTATAAATAACTACGCACTGAAAAGACCTGGTCCGATGTCGCTCATGGGTCTCAGTAGTTGAGATTCGGTCTTTTTAAACAATATCTGATCAAAATATTATAAGTATACATAATTCTATATCTATAATATAATTAGTAACTAATATAATCACTAATAAAATAATACATATATCACTATATTATATTCAATATATATCCAATAGATATACTATATTAAATTATAAATATAATAAATATCTAATTATATATATAATATTATAAAATTATATATATATATATAGATATATATAATATAACTGTGATATAATTATTAATACTAGATATTCTCCTCAATATATAATAATATATTAAATCTATACATATATTAATATATCTAGATATCTATCTATATTCTATATAATTATATATTCCCTACATAAATATATATATATTATCCTCTCTATCCATAATATCATATATCATCAGATATATATATGATAATATACAATAGATATATATATAGAATATATATATATTAGGTAAACTCATTATAGGTAGAGAGAGAGAAAAGAGGGGGGCAACGTCGAGAAGTAGAAGCAGCGGGCAGATGGTTGTGGTGGAGGGTGTGTAGCTTAGCGAAAAGTTGAGGGGTCCTATGGCTAGAAGGTTGTCTTAAAGGGAAATGAGTGATTAGACGAAAAAAGTAAAAGTGAGTAAATCAATGAAAGTAAGACAAACGGCGAAGCCCGGCGGGCGGGGGGGCGCAGAGACACGAAGCCTTCAACCAAGAAAAGGGGGGAACGGAGGTGGGGGAAAAAGCAGACAAAATTGACGATTCGAGCCCACTGGACAAGCGCGGATTAATTGAGGTTGGCGGGCTGCCCTTCAACTTGGTCTACAGGCAAAGCGCCTTCTGTAACATACACATATAATCACGTCTATTTCGTTAACTTTATTATTTGCCCCCACATCCTTACACGGTGTTATATAGTAGTAAAGCGTAGATTGTGAACAGCAATTGTACATTTTTAGTTCTACTTGTAGTGAACTAAATAAAAGAAATATTGTACTTATATCTCTTATTTATTCTATTTTATCATAGATTTCGTAATTCCATTGCCATTATAAATAATTGATGTTATTTATATATATTACAAATATAACAAATAAGAATAAATAATGAGATACTTAAAGGAGTTATAAATATTTTTGGTGCGTCCGCCACAAATATTCATCTTGTAAAGATTCGTAAATAAAAAGTTAAAACAAAAAAATGTGTTAAGCAATATGAGAAATACATTATAATTTAGTAAAAATTAGAACAGCGGGATTTGAAATCCGTACAAGACCGACAATTCAAATCCCGCTACATTATTATTTATTTTTAATTTTCCTAATATTTAATAATTTCATACAATAGAAGTTTTAAATGCTTAAGTCATTTTCGGTTTTTATTGAAAATACTGTCACACTAACAAAAGATTTATTTATTTTACAATACTTCTTAAGATCAACGCGATCATGCACTCTGTTCTCATCAATTTAAAATTATATAGATTTTTATCATTTCATTTTTACAAATTGTTTATATTTTGCTATCACGTGAACTTTAATGTGTGACCCTATTCATTTTTAAATGATAAGATAATTGTTTAGTTAAAAGCTTAGCTGAAACTACTCAGTGTTTAGTTTGGTGTTTTGCGTGCTGCGGTGTACTTACTCTATATAACATATTATCATAATTTTGCTATCGTGATTTCTGTATTTAAAAATCCAAATACGATATTTACTTCAAGGATTATACAAGGTATTTATATATTTTTACTTTAAAGTGTTTTTAAAGTGTTAATTGTACACTTAGGAAACTTTAAAAAAATAATGTAGCGGGATTTGAGTTGTCGGGCTTGTACGGATTTCAAATCCCGCTGTTCTAATTTTTACTAAATTATAATGTATTTCTCATATTGCTTAACACTTTTTTGTTATTAACTTTTTATTACGAATCTTTACAAGATGAATATTTGTGGCGGACGCACCAAAAATATTTATAAACTCCTTTAGTATCACATTATAAATTATTCTTATTTGTCATATTTGTAATATATATAAATAACATCAATTATTTATAATGACAGTGGAATACGAAATCTATGATAAAATAGAATGCATAAGAGCTATAATGTAAGATATGTCTTCTATTTTACTACAACCTAGTTAGAATACCTTACAACACTTTTAGCTTCGAAGGCACATGTAGAACTAAATATGTATAAACAATATTGTATGCGGCGAGGACATCTTCATTTATTTTATTCTGAGGTTAATAATTATCTTAGTTTTCTACTGTAGTTTTTAAAACGGATTTGGGTTGTCATTATGGTGTTTGTACTTTAGTTATAATTATTTGTGTAAATATTTTTTGGCTAAATGGATGATTATATTCCGTATACTATCAAATGTTGTGGATTACGCTCAAACACTAGTTTTATTCTTTCGGAACATGCTTACAGTGGATTATGATATAATATGTCTCACAGAGACATGGTTACTTGATGGAATTTAATGAAGAATTGGTTGACTTTCGATATTGTGTCTACAGATGCGATAGGGATTATGAGATACGTGGTAACAACACTTTGGGTGGTGGCGTTTTGATAGCAGTCAGGCGGGATCTTTCTGTGCATTCTTTTACGGTCATACCTATTGTTGGTTCAATTGCCGAGGTTATTAGGGTGAAAATAAGTATGAGCAATGAACGTAAAAAATATTTTTTAAATGTTTATACTTGTTATTTTCCTCATGGTCAGTTACACTTTGAGGCACTGTGCGGTGTTTGAAGCAATTTCGAATGATGTGATTAGCTGCCCTGACGATTATCATTTCATTGCGGGTGATTTCAACGTGTCTTTAGCTATGTGCATTGTAGTGACTCTGTTATGTGTTTGAATCACTTTAATTTTGATAATAATCTTGTCTATGCGTTATTGAACTTTTTGAATTTTACGGGTTTAAATCAATATATTGTGTTTCGAATGAGAATGACAGGTATCTGGATCTAATTATTTGCAGCTGTCACTGTGTAACTTCTCGTTCGACTTGTGCGCTTGCCCCGAAGATAGCCACCACCGGCATTGGAAATACGTCTGTATCTTTCGAACCTACATACTATTCGCTCTCAACCGCGAACAATACGCTTGTATCGTGCCGTTGATTACAGTATTGTTAACGGGTTAATTAATGATACTAATTGGTATGATCTGCTATCAGGTCTCGATATTGATTCGTGTGTTGGTGTTTTTATAAAACAGTAAACAAAAAAATATATCTGATTGTGTTCCCGTTAGAGTCGTCGCAGATGGTAGACGTTATCCTTGTTGGTATTCAAGTGCTTTGATTAAGATTATAAGGGAAAAAACTTAAATATCATAAAAGTGGAAAGTCTATGGAAGGATTCGTGATTATAATACTTTTAAATTATTAAGAGAAAGGCAAAAAAGGGCTCAACTATATTGCTATAATACTATATAATAAACTCTGAAGAAAAAATATTACTTATTAGTAAAATTTTTGGTCATTCGTAAAATCTAAAAAGAGCTGTAGTGAATTGCCCGGCAGAATGTTTTGGATGACTCGTCAGCGTCGGGTGGTATGGAGATTAGTTCTCTCTTTAATAATTACTTCAAATCTGTATTTCGATCTAGTACCTCCGATACTGATTATGAGTTAGCTAACCTTAATACATCTCAATTGTGTCATGGTAGTGTTTCAATTGGAGCTGTCCATATTTCGCCTGGGAGGGTTTAAACAAATTACTACACAAACAGATTGCACATTTTTACAAGATGATCTGAACCGGTTATTACTGTCATTGCAATGATATTATTTTGAATATTGATAAGTGTAACGTAATTACTTTTTCCCGTAAACGACATAACATAAAGTACAATTATTGCTTTAATAATGTAACGATTGAGAGGCTCTCTGTGATGAGGGACCTGGGAGTTTACCTTGACCGCAAACTTTTATTTGATTATCACATTGATCACATAGTTGGTACGGCTTTTCGGATGCTGGGTTTTGTTCTTCGGGTAGCAAAAGATTTTCACAATAGTGCTACACTTATCACGTTGTACAATGCCTACGTTCGTTCTGTTCTCGAGTATGCTTCGACTGTGTGGAATCCGTTGTTTAATGTGTACATTGACAAAATTTAAAATATTCTAAGGAGGTTCAATAAACATATTAGTATTAAAAAAGGCCAACCAATACCATCTCGATAAACAACCTATTCCGACTTCTTTAAAGAACCGTCGTTTGGCTAGGGACGAACTTTTCCTTTTAAAATAGTTAATAATTATATTGATACCCCTTTCCTTTATGTAATATTAGTCTGAGATGTCCTCGTCTACAAGCCCGTAATAAATCACAGTTCTATGTACCTATTACAAGAACTAAATATGGTGGAAATGTTTTTATTTATCGTGCTTACAGCTCTCATGATAAGCGTTTGGTGATATTGACATGTTTACGATAAATTAAATAAGTTCAAATCACTTATCATGGAAGCTGTTTCTGAATGATTTTCTTCTGTTTTATTTTGATTTCTTTTTCATTAACTGTACATCTAGCAATTTTTTATTTACTATTTTATGTGAAGACTTTAGGTTAATTGAATGTAATTTGGTTTGTATTTGAAGTACTTGTAAAACTGTATGTCTTCCTTAATAAATAATAAATAAACAAATAAATGTATAATTGCTGTTCACAATGTACGCTTTACTACATATAACACGTGTAAGGATGTGGGGCAATTAGTAAAGTTAACGAGATAGATGTGATTATATGTATGTTACAGAAGGCTTTGCCTGTAGACCAAGTTGAAGGGCAGCCCGCCAACCTCAATATGAACGATGTCAGTGAGTATCGAATCACTTCATTTTGTATGGTTTTTCAGAGAATTCAGTGTTATAGTTGAAGTATCTGTAAACGGTTCAAGCAATTTTCGTATACTAGCAACTCCCCTGCGGCTTCACCCGATTGAATTACTCTATTTTATTCATTAATCTCAATTTCTTTATTTCTATAATATCATTATTACGTTAAAGACAATATATACCTATAAATTGAAAACTAAAATTCTAACTAAATGAACTAAACTACTTAAATTAACGTTATCTTTGATTCATTAATTGATTTTAATGAGACTACTACTAAATGGGTACTAAAAGGGTAGGTTGCCAAAATACAATAGTGAAAACTACATTTAAATTTGGTTAGCCGATTCTGAGATTAGCGTGTTTATTAATTATTATTATGCACAGACGAACAGAAAAATAATTAAAAATACTTCTAATCACTATACCCTATTACGATAACGTCCCCTTTAAGACGTTTCATATATCTTCTATGTACAGACATAGATCAATGTAATTTTCCGGCGACGTATTGTTGTACTCTTGAAACCTATGCCGTGGTCCGAATTATGCTCACATCGCTCACGACGTTTACACTGCTAACGTGGGGTCCGATATTATTGAACGCGCCAACGTCTGTTAGCAGTACTTATAATACGGACCACTTGTGAGCGTACTTACGACTTTGACAAGTTAATATGTTTAACTTGTCAAATTGTAAGTACCTAACAAAGCTTTTTTTTTGATATAATATGAGTGGAGTATGTGGTATAGCGATGGAGATTATAAATTGTGTGAAAATGGTTGTATTTAATAATTTTCTGCAATTGAGGAAATGACGATAGTGACATGACATGAAGGGTATATTAAACGTCAAATAAACGTCAAAATAACATCAACGCTCACGGTGCTCACGCTCCGACCCGTCAGCACTGTAAGCACTAGCGAGTGACGTCATACTAGTCACAACGCTAACTGTGAGCGATAAAAGCTCAATACGGACCGAGCGTTGGCGCGCTATGAGCGATGTGACCTAATTACGGACCACGGTACTATATATTCAAAGTCGGATTGCGATTATATTGGCAAATCCTAACGCAGTTACAACTGACAGTTAGTGTTGTAATGTTGTGCCCATAAGTCGGTGACAGATAAGAAACACTCATTACACTTTTAAATAATTAACTTACATGTATCGTTTTTTAAAATAGTAATTGTAAATCGTAATTGGTTTGTTTTACATAAATAAAAATTAAAGTTGTTCTTAAAAATGGACATATTTTTTTAATTCCAAGTTTTTGACTGTTTGATTTAAAAAAAACGAAGTTTATGTTTATTATTAATTAATATCCCAATCGATGCTATATTGTATGGTTTAAAGTAATATAAATGAGTAAATTAGCATTTTTTTTCATTATCATTGGTATTATGTAACAGTCAACAATCAACTATATTCGTACCTAACAAAAACAATCAACTATATTCGTACCTAACAAAAAACATCTTACTGTTACAGATATCATGTAACAGTAAGATGTTTTTGTTAGGTACGAATATAGTTGATTAGTTTTGAATGATTCCTTAGAATATTTGTAAATATTTTATTATTAAATAAGATGAGGCGCAGAGGATCGTGTGACTGAAAGCGCCACGCCACAGTGGGTTCGATCCCCACTCGAGAATGCGAAATGTTTAATATTTTAAAATAAAATATTTTATATATTCGATTCTTATTCGATCTGACAACAAGCAGCGTTAAGTTCCGCCGCTGAAGACGCAAATTCAGCGGAAAGTGGGGAACGCAACAAGGTGTCTTAACAATAGATTATCAAGTTTCGTCTGCTTACACTGCCACGTACGGGATACAGCGCGATGCTTGAGAAAAATGCATTTAAATGCGATAAGCCGTGTTTGAAATTAGCGCAAGACAATAAAACAGTACATATATGTCATAGCAATTTTGTAGATAATATTATTTATTTTTTTTACTTTTTTAATTTATGAATCAATTTTAACACTAAATATTAAAAAAAATGTTTGCTAAAATACTATAGAGAAACTATATTTAACGCACAGGCAGACACACAAAAATAATAATATTTGTTTTGTGTTTAATTACATATCACTCTTTTAATTATCAGTTACAATTTATCAGCTACAATACACAGGTCTATAAGAATTCTCATGTATATATAGTATTTAAGAATATTTTATTCGTAGGCGTTACAAAGCAATGTGCGTTGGGCTTTGGTCTGATATAGAGAAGATAAAAAAAATTAAATGAAACACTTTTAACGGGTCTACCCGTTATCGCGGACTACTGTAAAGTGTTCGAAACGTCGGGTTTTTCAAAAAATTGTTAACCATTCAAAATACGTGATTAATCCGGTTAAAAGTGTTTCATTTAAAATGTGTAACAATCGCGAAATCAAAGACATTATTAAGGTAAAAATGTTTATACTTGACCCGCATTATATGAGAGATATATGCTATCTCTGTATGCTTAGAAATGTGATATATTTGTGTTTTTCACGGATTGAAATTGCTTTACGGATTTATTGTTACTTCCGCACTTATTATTGGATACCTGTTAATGCTTACAATACAAATGTTTATAAATAATATTACTTAATTATTTGTTGTAGTACTTTCTCATAATGCATTAATTTGTATGTTATGATATTTATACTAATCAACTGCGATTCTCAAATATTATATTATTATGTTCGCGCCATATTGCTACAAGTTATTTTCACTACTCGTGGGATTTATACGTTCTCATACAATCAGGGAGTTAAACCGTTTAACATAACATTATTTAAAAATATGCGAAAAATGCATGTAGCATGTACGTAATCTTTAAATATCGAAAAACGGGTAAATAAAATTATTTGACATTGTCATAATAGTCTATCTCAACTACTTTCTGTCTTTCTGTGCAGTCGAAGCGATCTGCAAGGACCCGCTGTACGGGACGGGCGTAGGGATGCCGCGCCCGGCGCCTCACCCGGGGCTTCCCTACGTGCGGATAGTCGAGCAGCCAGCTGCCAAAGCCCTAAGGTATACAATAATGTATTATTATATATTTTTTTTTAGTTTCACGCTGTATCCCGCATACAGTGGGATAGATAGAAGAAGAAGGCTCTTTTAACGACTTCTCGTCGAATGTGGATAACGTATTAGATGGCGGAACTCAACGACACGTATTAAACATTTGATTCCTCCGAGGCAAATACTACTGTTTAATTTTTTATAATAATGTTTCCGAAAAGAATTCTGTTCCTTTATATATAGCATTTTTTTAAATAGAGCATTTTTTGATATAAATATGAGTGAAGTATGTGGTATAGCCGATGAAGATTATAAATTTCTTGTAAAAATGGTTGTATTCAAGCATTTTCCGCAATTGAGGAAATTGACGTAAGTGACATTGACGTGAAGGATATATTAAACGTCAAGTAAACGTCAAAATACCATCAACGCTCACGGTGCTCATGCTCCGACCCGTCAGCAATCTTAGCACTAGCCAGTGACGTCACGAGTGACGTCATACTATTCACAACGCTAACTGTGAGCGATAAAAGCTCAATACGGACCGACCGTTGGTGCGCTGTGAGCGATGTAAGCTAATTACGGACCACGGCCTAGATGTTACTAGTCTACAAACGAAACGCCGTTTATTTGAACTTTGATTAAGACCCTAAGATGTCAGGTCTTAGGCAAAGCTTAAATAAATGACTTTTTTTGCCAAAATCAGACACAACATGTCATTGAGTGAACTAGTTCTAAAATTATACATTATAAATATATATTGTTTATAAAATAATCACTCAACGCCGCGGTTTGTCTGAAATGACAATATTTAATTGAAAATATTAAATATTTCATTTCCTCGTATGGGGATCGAAGTCACAATCTGTCGCGTTTACTCTACACACGTTTACTTTCTCTTTGCCCCCCTTTATACCCCTGTGCCACGACATGCCTTGACAAATTAGGTTTATAATTTCTCTAATATATTTTATTAAAATAAAAAAATAACATTTTTAGTAACCATTTTTATCTCTGTTTTTATATATATCTTTTAAAGTAATAAAAACTATTATGTCATAGTAATTGATAATCATTATTGACGTATGGAGCATGTTTGCCAGGTTTCGATACAAATGCGAGGGCCGGTCCGCGGGTTCTATACCCGGCGTGAACAGCAAGCCCGAACGGAAGACTTACCCCACTATAGAAATATGCGGGCACAGAGGCCAAGTCGTGATCATCGTATCCTGTGTTACCAGTGAAAAACCGTACAAGTGAGTTATTTTTACTAGCAACACTATTTTTATTTATTCTACTGAAAACATTTCTTATATTTACTATTAATATTCTTCTAGTTAGATATTTCTCATGGACTATTAAAGATTATGCTTTTATAGTGAACCTTAACCATGCTACATTTCCAATTTTCAAATGTCGAATTGAAATGACGATAATCTCAATACTTTAATATGAGTTTTAACTGTAAAATGAAGAAGAACGTTCGCTTTCGAAGAATGGTTTATAAATAGTAACATTTCATTTGATTGTTATCGGCCATGAAGCTAGTTTGATAAATTTATTACAAAAACACAGCCCAGTAATGCTTGATAAGCAAATATTATGTTACAGACACGCGAAATACTAAAAATATTTATATTACAGAAACGCTAAACGCTAAATGAAACTGACTCACCTCACCATTAACTCACCATTCATATATGCATGTGGCTCGTAATACTTGCGTTATAAGTGTGAGGGCTTGACTCATTCATCCCTAGCTTAGGAATAAAATTAATAATATATCTCCTAACTTTTTGTGGTAGAGTTTAGATACACATCTATATTCTTTTAGAATTTATTGGTAATATTAACTTTATAGTTAATATTACCATTAAATTCTAATATAATATTGGTTATGCAATGTTCAAAAGTTAGGTACATATACATCAAATATTCCTTACTTCAAAGTAACGTCACAATTTTACCTACTTTGAAAAGTGATTTGAACCAATTTTGATTCTCCAGACCTCACCCCCACAACCTAGTCGGTAGGGAGCGCTGTGAGAACGGCGTGTGCACCCTAAAGACTACCATCACGGAGGCAAATCCGCAAGTGTCGTTCAAAAACCTCGGTATACAGTGCGTGAAGCGGAAAGATATCTCGGACGCTCTCATGATGCGGGAAATGCTGAACGTGAACCCGTTTAAGAGTAAGTTTCTTATAATGTATATAGATAGCTGTAATTTTCCTGACTACAAAGAAAGGATTGTGT
The DNA here is from genome assembly GCA_019049475.1 of Eueides isabella. Lineage (NCBI taxonomy): Eukaryota > Metazoa > Arthropoda > Insecta > Lepidoptera > Nymphalidae > Eueides > Eueides isabella. Next base: position 660,623 of record CM032386.1, read on the forward strand.
TTGTCGCGCGTATCTTGTATGTAGGTTTGTATCAGATATTCTTTATTACTTGGTATCTTCAGAACCGCTGAATGAATTTGAGTAATCGAGGTATTCTTGGATTCGACTTAGCAGCCCAAGTGTCCTTAGAACGGTGACGTTGAAATATCGTTTTCTAATTATAGGGCTCAAAAGGATATATAATCATTATCATTATCGTAATCATGAGCCAAAATACTTTGTTTTTCTTCCTGAATGTGACCGGGGTAAGTGAAAAAGGGGCCAAATATTCACATGCCCATCATCACGAGCATGTTGCTGCCTCCGCCGGAATCAAACCGAACTCAAACTTCTTCTGAATGAACGAAACTGACTTTGTGTTTTTACCGTCGTTTAGAAAATTAGACCCTGTCCTGTCCCATATCTGCACCGGGTACATATACTATCTATATTTTAAACTAGGCAATTTATCAAGTACCGCCACCATGCTGTTCATTCATTTTAAGTAATATTTTATTTATTGATCCACCAACGCTTGTTTTCATCACTTCATACAAAAATAGAAAAACAATACACAAAATTATATCTAAATGCAACAAACACTTATAGGCAGATACACCATGCTCAAAAAAGACTAAAATAATACTAACCTACTAAGCGCCGCCAACAAGATACAAAATAAAAGTAAATAACTAACAAATGAAAAACAAAACCCAATCAACCTTAACATGTACCTACATGCTTAAGACGATCTGAGTTTTATCTTTAATATTGATTTAATTTTGCCGGTAGGATCTGCGTTAATGTAAAAAGGTCACTGTACTCATTAACCAACTTGCAAAGTCTAGGAACAGGAGAGTTCGATCCAAACACTGTTTTCCGGGGCGGTGGGTAATGGAGGGTTATTTTATTACGTGGATACCTCATTGGTACCCGGAAATTAAACTTATTGAGTAGCTGAAGACAATCAATTCCATTTGTGAAAATTTTCGATATAAAAAATAGATCTAGCTGCCTTTTGTGTTTTCCAACGAAAACATTTTGAAATATTGTAACTGCTTATCATAGGAAGGAATACTTTTTTGAAATACCATTAGAAAATAATAAGTAAGAATCTTTTTTGTATGCGTTCTATAAGTAAAGAATGACTCACATAATGAGGTCTCCATACCACTGAACAATATTCTAGGATGCTGCGAACAAGAGAGTTGTACAGCAGTATACGAACTTTATTATCCCGCAACCCTTTAAGATTTCTAAGAACAAATCTTAGTAGTTTTAAGCTCTGTTCGTTATTTCTTCAATGTGAGGTAAAAATTTAAATTTTGCTCGAGTTCCTGGATGTTAATTTGAACGATATTATAATGAAATTTGACGAAATTTCTTTTTCGTCCATAACTTATGTAGAAGCACTTTTTTGTATTAAGATCCATATTATTATGCAAACACCACTCGACGAGTGCATCAAGGTATTTTTAAAGCAATATTGAATCTTGTATTGTATCTATTACTCTACAAATTTTAAATCATCGGCATATATATAAGTTTTAGGAAATTGTGTGGCATTAGGTATGTCATTAATAATTATGGTAAACAATATTGGACCAAGATGAGAGCCTTGTGGAACACCAGAAGTAATTTTTTGAGACTTAGAATGAAACCCATTTACCAGTACAGAAAATGTACGACATTCCAAATAAGATTTGATCCATTTTAAGAAATTACACTAGTCACTTGCAAGCGTTCTAGGATTCCGTTCCACGTAATTGCTATTATTCCCGTTTCTAACTTATTCATTGTTAAAACTAATTGGAAAGCTTTGTTACAGCACTCTGCTTTTTGAGCCTCGTTATTGAAAATATCTTCCAAAACTTGTTTAATAGTGACAGGACCATATAAAAACGCCTTTGTAGTATCAGCTCGGGCTGACTACCTAGTGTCCGATAACCTTTTCAAAATCGGAATTTTTGAAGTAGAATCTTTAAATGTGTTCGTAAGACGACCCCATTGGAAGGTAGAAGCGGAAAAAAATGTGTAGAGGTTTTTAACGAAATTGAAGAAAATTAATACCTCTATACAATAGTCTGCAGCGCACTTAGCAACCACATTTAATTAATGTGCCAAACAGCGAATGTATTCTGCGTATTTATCCTTTATTCGTGCTTGTAAGCCGCTGTATTTCGCACTTATGTTGCTAGTATTATCGTAGCTCTGCCCCCGACAATCTTTAATATCAATGCCATTCTCATTCAAGAAATTTAGTAAACTTTGAGCGATTTATTCAGCAGTATGATCTTCCATCTCCAAAACTTATCGAATCTTTCCACTGGTATAGATGGTAGAACAAACGCACTTTCAGAGTCATTTGGTCTACATGCAATATATCTGAGTCCAATGAAACAAGGTAGTTATTTGTATCTTTTAATTTCGAAAACAATTGGTTCCAGTATGCTTGATGCAATTAGATGTATGAATTCCTAACAAGTTGTTTTTAATAATATGAGGTATGTCCCTTTCCTTTATAAGCATGACTTTGAATATGTTGTGTCATAAAAGCGTCAAATTGGTCATTAATAAAAAAGTATTTCATAGAAAAATTGTAAAAACAATAATTTTTCTAAAGTGAATTAGTTCTTCTGTCGGTAAACAACTTCTTTTTTCATCGGTAAATAATTTATTTATGAGAAATTCTATTTTGACGTGACAACGTCTTATAATTCGATAAATGTAACTTGATCAATTCTATTGTGATTTTTAGTAACCTTCTCTATATCGATAGAAAATATCTATCAAACAAAATAAATTATAATTTTCTTTTAATAAATGCAACCATTTCTTCAGTATGTTCTTATGACGTTGTCACGTTCAGCAATCGTCAGTAAACCGACTTTACAGACAATCTATTTTTTATGGGTCCGTCTTGCCACAGCTGGGTCATCTTATTTCATGATTATTTAATTTCTTAGTTTTTCTTTATAATGATTATTTAATTTCTTATTTTATTGCATTTTGAGAAAAAAAAGTACTTTTGCAATTTTTTCGGGAAATCAATAGTTTCAAAGTTCTGAATTTGTTTATTATGCAAAAAATACATTTATTTACTTAATAACAATTGATTCTTTGTAAAATTTAGTATTTATTAAGTGTACTGTTTTCCTTAAAATATGCCATATTACAAAATATCAAATTTCCCGTACCGTAACGATGTCATTTTTTCACTATTATTTATAACAACTATGAATAAACAAAGAAGTTATTAACCGTCTTGGTTCCAAATCTAATCAGCACCATTCTGCGTGAAGACCCACCATCTATCAAAATTTCAATAGCTTCCTTTATGAGGAAGTTAAAAATCAAATAAAAAATTAAATCTCATTGAATCACTTCTAATTTCCACTTAGGGTCGATTTTTCAATCCCCAGATAAACAGACAGGTAGCTTTTATTCGACAGATAGCAAGATGTTGCATTTTTCAATACCTAGATAAGATTCATCGAGTAACTCTGTTACCTGGGGAATAAATCTATTTGTTGCTTTAATCGCCAGATAACCGCGTTATTGAGTGAATAACTTGAGTTGACGTGACGTACGTTTATATTTGACATACGTCGAATTGGCCTATACTCTATGGATATTTTTGAGGAAGAGTACATATTTAATGACTATATTAATCCAGTTGAGACACAAGCAATGTGTGTCAGATAAAGAATTGATGACTTCAATCCGTGGGATTCTGAATAATTTCATCGGCGATTTAGACTTTTTAAAGAGTCTGTCCAGTTTTATACTAGCTCTTACCGAGGATAAAATCTTTTATTTATTTATTTTTTTTATGGAAGAGACGGCAACATGAGCTGTATGGGTCACCCGATGGTAAGTGATCACCGTCGCCCACGGCCCCGTGTAACTCCAGAAGAGCTACAGGGGCGTTGCCGTCTTTTAAGGTGGAAGGGCACGGGGCCCGGCATTATTCTAATACAAAACGCAATGGCCAAAGCCACTACTTAACGCCGGTCTTAACGCCGGTCTTGCCGGGGGGTGGTAACAATCCGGTCGAGTCTGCCCATGCGTGTTGCCATTACTAGCAACGTGACTCTACCACACGCACTTTAGTCGCCTCTTCCGACACCATCAGTACCAGGGTGATCCTATTCTAAGCCGGGATCACACGTCAAAGTTCAAACCCAGTACTTTTCAATAACTTATATTAGCACATTACTGATTCCATACGAAAATCACAGACACAACTGAGATTTTATTAAAGAATCACAAAATGGGACAAGGAATGTCATTGAAGATGCTTTGGATTGTGGAGGAGACGTTTTCCAGTCTTGAGTATTAGATTAAGGTGTACGTACACCTTACCGCTTGAAAATCGGCCCTTAACATGAACAAAAATATTAAAGTGATATTTGTTTCTATTTCTATCACCTAAATACGATCCAAACCAACTATCGATCCAACCAACTATCGATCCAACCCAACTATCGATCAACCCGAGGCTGCGTTTGGGTGCGCTTCAAGCTAGTGATAAAAAGACTTTTCTTGTTAGCGGCGTATGCGCCGATATCCTCAGCTCCATTATGCGAACTCGAGAAGTGTGGGAGGAGAGTGTCAGGGACGTACTGCCGAGATGATCAAAATGGTGAGCCACGCGTCTTGGACTTGTTCTGGTTTTTGTGCAATTTATGCTGGAAATCGGGAGGTCCCAGACGATTGGTGAGGTGCAGTCATCCTGCCTTGTATAAAGGCAAAAGTTCACAGATAGATTGCGCGAGCTATAGGGCTACCAGTTTCATTAGCTTAGGTAGTAAAGTTTATGCTAAAATATTAGCGAGAAGAATGCAACAAAGATCGAAAGGCTGTTGTGGAAGGATCAGGGAGGCTTTAGATCTGGAAGAGGGTGTCTGGATCAGATCTTTTCCCTCCGTATTATCACAGAGAAATTTTTGGCAGTAAACCTAAAAGTTTTCTGTGCTTTGACTTGAAAGGCGTTTTGACAGGGTTTTAAGAAAGATATATTGGGAGATACTGCCCCGGTACAATGTGAACGGACCCTTGCTACAAGCTGTAAAATCTCTTTACAGAGATCACTCAGCCTGCACGCAAGTAGGAGCTGGCATGTCGCCTTGGTTTGAATCTAATCGGGTGTTTTTTTTTTATTTATTTGTCTAATACATAAGTTATTTTTACCATTTTTTTTAACATTTTAAGTACCACGAAAACCTCACGGATTTATCTGGGTACAGAGAGCCATTTACTTTTTAAATTATTTTTTGTAGAAACTGTTTTTTGAATCGACATTGGTTTTCGTATTATTTACATACATTTATTGCAATTTCTTAGGTAGTTCATTTATATAAACAGGTATCAGATAGTCATCTGTTCTCTTTCCATACAAATTATTAGTTTTAGGTAAGTTATATATATGCTTAGTATCCAGTTGTCGCAGGTGTATAGGTCTAAATTTTTCGTATAACAGACTTGAATTATTAATTTCAGTTAGAATCGAAAATTTAACTTTATCATACACAGTCATAACATCACAATGCTGAATAGCTGATCGTAGCTGTCCTGTGTGAAGAAGAAGCATATGTGTAGGTACAATTGTTTTTAACAATCTTAATGAAGGTTGTATATACTTTCTAAATTAGATCTACAGGATCTTCCACAGCTACTAATACCGTAATCGATGACCGAGTCAGCTAAAGCCATATATATAAGTCGTAGTATATTGTAAGGTAGTTTATATTTGAGTATACTAGTTTGCTTAATATCGATCTTAATTTTGAACAGACATGCAATGCATGTGGTCCCCAGGTGAATCGGTCATCAATTACTAAGCCTATATACATATGTGTTTAACCTGTTTTATTTTTACGCACGAACAATTTAGAGCACACGGGGAGTGCAGACAAGAGTGGTTGTGTGCCGCGATAGCAGATCTGATATCTGTTTGGTTGTGCGACGATCGTGAATGTGCATAAACTTAATCTTTTGCGCGTTAATGGTCAGACCTACATTGTGAGCCCATTTAGATAAGTGATCAAAGTTATATTGTAGTATGTCCTGGGCTTGTTTGACATTCTTTTTGGCTATTAACAAACACGTATCATCCGCGAACTGGTACACAATGCCCTCATCTATAATATTAACCATGTCGTTTACATACAACAAGTATTCAGCAGGACCGATAATTGAGCCTTGTGCCGTGCCACATGTAGTTGGTATTAAATTGCTATATTGTTTGGCTAGGCTTACTGTGTTTTTTTCTATTAGATGATAATTCTTTAATAATTCCAATAAAGGGCCCTGTAAACCACCCCGCCAAAGTTTCTCAAATAGAATTTTAAAATTTAATATATCGAAGGCTTTACTGAAATCAATTAGAAAGACCACGTGTAGTTTTTTTGTCCAAGAACCTGTTGACATCGTGAGTAAATTTCCTCAGTAATTAAGTGGTACTTTTATTTTTCTGGAACCCATATTGCTTATTATTAATAACTAAGTTTAGAGCCAGGTTTTGTCCCCCAAGTACCTTTCAATAATTTTATTCTATACATGATAGTATGGTGAAGGTAATAATTATTATACTCATCACGCTTTCCCGTTTTATATATCGGCCGGATATCACCAATCTTTAGTATATCCGGAAAGATAGAAGTGGCTATATACTGGCTTATAAGGTGAGTAATAACGGGTGTTAAATGTGAGGAGATATATTTAATGTCGTTTGCCCTAATTCCGTCGTAGCGTGGACTTTTTTTGTCATTCATGTTTAAGATTATACGTTGAACATCCTCTTCACGTGCTCGCCCTAATCTAATTGAAGTGTCTGGTATGTTTTCGTATATAGTAGACTTTAATATTTTATTGTTACACTGGATACATAAGTTTTTTACATTATGTTAAATTCTTTCGAAAAATTATTTGATAAATTAAGTGCATTCTGCTTGAAATGTTTTTACAATAATATCATCAATACATTTTACAATTTTTCCGGTAAAGCTATTAACAATCTTCGAAATTTCCTCTTGATTTTTAAAGTTTTTATATTTATTTGTTTTGTTTCTATACGCATTATATAACAATCTCTTTTTAGTATTTAATTCGTCCGCATGCCATATATTATAGAGCTCATCTCGTTTTTTACACATACATTTTAATTTATTATTTGACCATTTACAGTTTTTTCTTTTACTATTATATTCCACACAATATTTACTCATTTTAAAGGCATTACTAAATTGCTTGTACATAAAATTATAAATATCATTAGGATCGCTAAAACTAAGCGCTTCGCTCCAGTCAACACTGCACAGCCGGTTTCTAAGTTCAGTATTATTTATTCTCGTAAACAGCTGAGGCGAGCGTGACTCGTTACATTTCCGCCGCGCTCCCGATATCGCACAAACAGTTATGCAATGATCAGCAAGAACAATATTAACGACGCCGGTATAAATATCACAGTTTTGTACATTTCTAATAAAAATATGATCAACACAGGACTTGCATATTATATTCATGCGTTTTTCGATTCGCGTATATTGATTAATACCCGAATAAAAGCCTAGTTCGGATAGGGAGTTTTGGTACCGGTTTATAATAGGGTTATTTTTTTTAATCTAAGTTTTATATCGCCTGTAATTATAAAATAATTTTTACAGCTATATATTAATGACCGTCTACAATTAATTCACCTGATATACATTCAAAATAAATACAAGATACAGTATGTCTATTGAAAGTCAAAGAATTATGAATAAATAGTACGATACCACCACCTTTTCTATTTGTTCTTAGTTCACAAAACATGAGTAGTCAGGGAGCTCGTACATATCAACACAGTCTTCTTTTATGTTAACCTCTGTTAATTTTTTTTTATGGAAGAAACGGCAAACGAGCGTACGGGTCACCTGATAGTAAGTGATCACCGTCGCCCACGGCCCCGTGTAACTCCAGAGGAGCTACAGGAGCGTTGCCATCTTTTAAGGTGGCCGTCTTTTAAGGGTGTAGGTAATGCCGGCACCGGGGCCCGGCATTACCTAATGCGAAACGCAGTGGCCAAAGCCACTACTTAACGCCGGTCTTAAATGCCGGGGGTGGTAACAATCCGGTTGAGTCTGCCCATGCGTGTTACCATTGCTGGCAACGTGACTCGACCACACGCACTTTAGTCGCCTCTTACGATACCATCAGTACCAGGGTGATCCTATTCTAAGCCGGGATCACACGGCAAAATCTGTTAAAATTAATAAATGAATCGTTTTATTTGAATTAGTTAACATGTATTCTAGCTCATCAAGTTTTTGCGAATAGATTATATGTTAACATGTAAGAATAATAAGGTTTGATTACTTTGATATATTTTCTGTGTGAAAAATGGATGTTACAATTTGTAACATCCATTTTCACACAGAAAATATATCTGTATATATATAAGAAAAGATAATAACACTTTTAATTTGACCTTTCCAATTTTTCAGTAAGTGCATCCAATTGTTGTAAGGAGTTAAGAGACAATATTTTCTCATTTTCGGATTTTCTCGCGAGGACAGTACCATTTTTACACCATATATATTCGAAGCCGTGACGTACCTTTAGTTCCTCTTTTGCCCTCCACAGGAGGTAGGCAGTGGCCGGTGTTAGGGACTCCCGTAGATACACAGTCTGCTCACCATCCATCCCCATGTCGCGAGCAGAGAGCTTTACCTTTTTTCCCGCTTCCAGCCAAGTATTACGCACACAATTCTTTTTTTTTTTTATGAAAATAACTGCAAACGAGCGTACGGGTCACCTGGTGGTAAGTGATCACTGTCGTCCACGGACCCGAGTAACTCCAAAGGAGCTACAGGAGCGTTGCCGTCCTTTAAGGTGGAAGGGCACCGGGGCCCGGCATTACCTAATGCGAAATGCAGTGGCCGAAGCCACTACTTAACGCCGGTCTTAAATGCCGGGGGTGGTAATGATCCGGTCGAGTCTGCCCATGAGTCTCGATGTTACCATTACTGGCAACGTGACTCTACCACACGCACTTTAGTCGCCTCTTACGACATCATCAGTACCAGGGTGATCCTATTCTAAGCATTCTTCAAGATGACGACAATAGCATTGGATAGCGATGCAACTCTCTTCGATCCGCCAGCGCCACGCTGTCGGACTGGCGCTCTTTTTCTGTACACTTTCACCACGTCAGAGATGTCGGTGCCAATTCTGGAAGCCACGTTCTTTATTATTTCCGGTGTGTCTTCTTTCTCCGACTCCCCGACTCCACAAACCTCCAGCTGCTGCGATAAATTTTAACGGTTTTAATTCTGGTTTCATAGAATTTCGTGCGCTCCTCGTAGTCGTCTATTTTGTCTGAGTAGTATTTTAGTGAACGTTGCAATTCAGACTGCACAGTTCCTGTAATTTCTTTTCTTATTTCCCGTAGTATTTTCTGCGTCACGGTATTATTTGGGATAGTCAACTCATGGTCAGTGTCGCCTTCATCCTCTATGTCAGGCATGATGCATGACAAGCGCCTGGATTTGACTCCTTCTGTGCATGCCCTACACTTCCAGTCGATGGTTTCAGTGAAGCTTAGGGTCATTAGTTGTTCAGGTGATAGACTGGCACATGACGCATGTAACCACCTGTTACATTTTCCGCATTGCAATCCTGATAGTTTTTTTGTAATTAGTTTTGTGCATTTTATACACTTAACCATAATAGTTAGATTAGGCGACAAGTCTCCGTGCGACAAGGATGTCTTATTTTAAAACGCAGCCCGTTTCTTTTACTCGCGGTGAGGAGGGGCCTACCTCAGCAAGCTCACGCGTCGCGATGCAAATTACACGGGGTTTTTTCCAGAAATTGGGTTTGCTGCACGTTACGCAATTATTGCACTTATGACTTAATGCACACAGGTTAATTATGCGTGACAATTATTGTGAACTTTGGACAAGAACGAAGTAGTAAGCGACACACGTCCGCTCTCGGTTAGATCAAGAAATGACTGTTAAACAAGACTGCGCCAAGACAAGAACAAGCAAGCTTGGTTGTTCAATATGCACAGACAAAGTGACATGGGAGTGAAAGCAAGTATAAAGTGGGAGTGAATATATATTTATATATATATATATATATATATATATATATATATATATATATATATATATATATATATATATATATATATATATATATATATATATATACTCTGCTTCACGCTGTATCCCGCACATGGCAGGGCAGGCAGAGGGAACTTGGGAACCTAATGTTAAGACACTCCGTTCCACTTCTGTTCCCACTTTCCGCCGAATTTAAGGCATTGCGTGTTGAGTGGCGGAACTCAACGCCGCATTTTGCCTTGCACCAGAGAGAAGAATTGAAACATTAAATATTTAATTGAAAATATTAAATATTTCATTTCCTAGACCGGGATCGAACCCAGAACCTGTCGGTTACAGTCACACGCTTGTGCCGATGCGCCACGACAGGCCTCAGGACATATCAGTATATATATATATATATATATATATATATATATATATATATATATATATATATATATATATATATATTATATATATATATATATATATATATATATATATAAATATATATATATATATATATATATATATATATATATATATATATATATATATATATATATATATATATATATTTCTTTACGCAGATGATGCAATGCTTATTGCATTATCAGAAGGTGAGTAACAGGCATTGGTTACCACTCTGAAAGATGGATGTGCGAATAATGGTCTAAGCCTGAATGCGAATAAGAAGGTTCTGATATTTGAAAGAAATGAAGAAAGTACAGAATGCAAGATCAGTGTAGATGATAAGATATGTATAAGAACAAGTGAATGAGGTAGTATATCTGGGAAGTATGTTTAGCAGAGACGGTTGATATCAAAATGGATGTGAAAAGGAGTATTGCTGCAGTTAACAGAGTTAGCGGGGCCTTAGCTGCATTGTTGAGATGGCAAAATATCAGCATAGCTGCCGGTTTTTACGTACACAATATAGTGTTGGTACCGACGTTGTTATACAGGAGCGACACGTGGGTATTGCAGAAGAAAGATGTAAAAAAGATGAATACTATAGAGATACGATCTCTTCGTCGGATATGCGGAGTCAGTTTAGCTGATCGCATACCCAATGAAGAGATACACAGAATGGTAGGTACTAGCGAGGATGTCACGGTCAGAATGAAGAAGAACGTGCTCAGGTGGTTTGGGCACGTCGAGCGAATGAGTGAAAAAAGAATGGTAAGAAAAAATTATGAAGAAATAGTGAGTGGTAAGAGAGGGAGGGGGAGACCTCGGTTGACCTTCGAAAACACAGTGTCGACAATACTGGAGGAAGGTCACGTAAAAAGCATGAGGACCCCCGGGAGGGCGTGTATGAAGAGGTTGGTAACAGTGGATGAGGCGAAAGAGGTATGCCGAGACCTACCCCGCTAGGGATATAGCGTGAAGCTAAGTAAGTAGGTAAGCAAGTAATTAAATCATTGGATTCCCCAGTTAATAGCGTGATGCCGAAGACATTTTATTTTTCTATAACTTCACGCAGTATCCTGCACGTAGCAGGATAGCCAGAGGTCTTGAACGGAGTGTCTTTACATCTATATCAACACTATTCTCTTTAGTATTTTCAATTACTTTCTTATTCTGATAACATTATAATTTTTAAGACAATATCTAGTTTCATATACCCTTTAAGCGATCACTCGCAATCATTGCAAACAAATAAAATTTTAATACTTACAGGTGAAATCAATATAAACTTAATTTCTAGAACTACTGATTCCACCTGCGAATTCCGACTTCAGTGACTTAAAAGGCGGCACTCAACCTTGTAAATGTTAATTGTGAAAGAAAATGAATAAAGATATTATTATTATTAATGTCTACACATTGAAAAGTAATATTTCAGCTAAATTAATAAAAACGTTGCAGAAATATTTTGAATTAAATATTTTAAATGTACGTATCTTTTTCATTTATTAACTGATATAAATAAAAAAACATTAAATGTTAAAGGAAGGTAGCCAAAACTAAATAGTGAAAACTGCATTTAAAGCCGTTTCTGAGATTAGATAAACAGACAAATAAACAAAAATTTAAATATCACTATTTTGGTCCTTATTGCAATATTAAACCTCCCCTATAAGATTTCTTAAGATATCTTTCATATTTCCGTTTTACTAGTTCGTGCATCATAAATAGCATATTGCGTGGCGGAACTAAACGCCACGCGTTTTCCCGCTACCGGAGCGAGGAAATTAATAATCGGGCCCAACCCTCTTATTTCCATTCGAACGCTGTACAATTCTTGTAAAATTCTTATACGTTTACTAAAAACGAAACCGTTCTTTCAATCTATTACAGCGGGCTACAACCACCGCAACCAGCCCCGAAGTATTGACCTGAACGCCGTCCGGCTCTGCTTCCAAGTGTTCATACCAGACGAGCGGACCAGCAAGATACGGCAGTGCCTGCAGCCGGTCGTGTCGGACGTCATCTACGACAAGAAGGCGATGAGCGACCTGGCCATCACGAGGCTCAGCCAGTGCTCGGACTACAGTACTGGCGGGGCCGAGATTTTTTTACTTTGTGAAAAGGTGAGTTTTATTTGTTAGTTTAGTATCTATCACCAAAAATTCCGACACCTTTTTAGATTTAATAATTTCTTCCAATCCCAATCTCATTTCCAAGTTCGGCCAATTTGCTGCACATGGTTTCTCTTTACATGACCTTATTTATGCTTCCCTAAGTATTAAATTTCCTAAACCGAAACCAAAGATTCTCTTAATTAGAAGTTTACGTAATATGAATGTTGAGAATCTGAAGAATGATGCTTTAGATTGGTCTGAGGTCGAAGCTTTGAAATCACTCAACGAGAAAATCGAGTTCTTAAACAATTATATTCTTGAACTGTATGACAAGCACGCACCACTACTGCCAGTTAAAATAAAAAATTACAGTGCATTATGGTATAGTGATAATTTAGGCAAAGCTAGGGCTAAGAGAAATAGAGCTTTTGATAAATACAAAAAAAAATGGTAATGATTTCAACTGGTCGATTTATAAGACTGCAAGGAATCAGTGTAACCAGATGTGTAGAAAAATTAAAACGCCAATATATCTTCAACAAAATTCGTGACTCTTCCCCTGAAGCGATTTTATTTTTTTTTAAATCACTTGCATTGGTAAACTCGCAGTCTCCCCTATTGACGCTAACCTTAATTTAAATACTCTTAATATTCACTTTTCCACAACTTCTATTCTTGATTCTTCTACTAAAACTTGTACTCTTTCTGAGAATGAGTTTACCAAAACTTAATTTCCCAATTTTCAACTTTTCATATATCACTAATGATGATATTAAGAAGACTATTCTTGCTATCTCATCTAAAGCAGTATGTTCGGATGATGTTAGTCATATTATGATCACCTTAATTATGGAAGTCCTCCTTCCTGTAATCACTCATATCATAAATTTTTCTCCTTCCTCAATTGAGTTTCCTGAGGCGTGGCGTAAGGCATTAATTCTCCCACTTCCCAAAGTTACTAATCCTACGCTACCGTCTCACTTCCGTCCCATTTCCATTTTACCTTTCCTCTCTAAAATTCTTAAATCCACTGTCTACCATCAAAAGATGGATGGATCTTACTGAAGACATTAGATTAACAATGGAGAGTAAACAGATTACAGTTCTTGTCTTGATTGATTTTAGTAATGTGTTCAATGAAGTAGATCACGACCTTCTCATTGCTCTCTTATCCAACGCTAATGTCTCCAGTTCAGCTTTAGAATGGTTTTCTTCCTATCTTCAGGGACACCAGCAGTCAGTTCGTGTAGGTCAGAATAACTCTGACTGGCATGATGTGACGGCTGGTGTGCCTCAAGGCGGTATCTTATCTCCCTTGCTTTTTTCAGTTTTTATTAACTCCATTACTTCCTTTCTTATCTCTCACTACTATCTTTATGCTGACGACTTGCAGCTTTATGTACATTCTAGCGTGGATCACATTTCCGATGCTATTCACGCTCTTAATAAAAACCTACATAAAATTTCAATTTGGTCTCTAAAACATGGCATCCAGGTCAACCCCAATAAATATCAGGATATAATTGTCGGCAGTTCACGTCAACTGACCAAGGTTGATTTTTACCATTTGCCTGACCTGAAATATGAAGGCACAGTGATCAAATTCTCCAGCTCCGTGAAGGATCTGGGACTAATAATTGACAATAAATTGTTCTGGGGCGTATATGTCACTGAGGTTTTGCGGAAAATATACGCATCTCTGCATTCTATGATTCTGTTAAAAAAATTCTTACCGGCTAACCCAAAGAAGCTGCTAGTTGCAGCACCAGCACCTTGTTGCTTCCTATTATTGACTACGGTGATGCTTGTTGTTTGGATATGAATAAAGAACTCTTAAACAAACTTGAACGGATTTTTAACACCTGCATACGATTTATTTAGAATCTATGCAAGTATGATCATATATCGTCTTATAGGAAGCAGCTTGGTTGGCTTTTGATAGCGTGATCGTAGGAAGTGTAGGGTCCTATGTTTACTTTATTCCATCCTCTTTAATCCTAATTCTCCTTCTTACCTGTCCTCCGACTTTTCTATCCTTTCCGACTTCCATAATAAATCCTTGCGAGCCCAACATAACCTCACGCTCTCAACATCCAGCCACACTTTAAATTTTAGGGCCAATTCCTTTACAGTTGCAGGAGTCAGGCTGTGGAATGACTTGCCGGAAGATATAAAAAGAGCTCCTTCCCGCGAGGCTTTCAAGCGCCGAGTGAAACAATTATTTTTCTCTGAACCATAATGTAATAATAATATAGTTTGTATAATAAAAAAAGTAAAAAGTAGTAAAAATTTGTAAAACAATTATTAACAATATATAATAACTGTTATTTTTATAATCGGCTAATATAAAACGTGGCTTTTAATCTCTGTAGTATGAAAGGAAGGTAACATACTCGTAGTTATTTAAGTAAGGTTATCTAAACATTTTAGTACATATAGAAGATAGGTTTTTATAATCATAATATTGAAAGTTCTGTTAAATTATTTCTTAATATTATGTACGACGTATCCTCGCTGTGCGTTCTCTACCGCATTTGTCACGGGGAGTGTTCTGGAGAACTGTTTGACGTGGTACCTGCCGCCCAATTTTCCAACCGCACCGTACGTCACAAACTAATGTACCATCCACATCATCTAGACACGAGGCTCTCCACTACTGTGCGGTTTTGTAGGAATTTTCTTCCACGCGCCACACATCTATATCACCGCCACACGAACTGCCTAACCGCGGCAGTACTTCCAGGTCGATACGACATGGATATTCAAAAAAAAGCGCGTCTACCTCCACCTCAAAGGCCATCAACGGACCTGTATTACACGGGGTATTACACTCCTGGTGTTACATGGGGCCGTAGGCAACGATCACTCACCATTACGTGACCCGTACGCTCGTTTGCCTTATCTTTTCAATTAAAAAAGTGGAAGGGGAGCCCTGTTGTGGGGACAAGCATGCGATGGTTACATCGTTTACAACGCGACGGATTGTGGGTTCGATCCCCACGCGAAGAAATGAATAATTTGTATATTTTCATTACTTACTTTGGTAACGAGGCAGAGCGCGACGTTGAGTTTTATCATTTAACTTAAAGCATTCAGCGGAAACTGGGAAACGATGTTTTAAACTTGCCCGGCTGTGTACGGAACTCAGTGTGAAGTTATAAAAGGAACAGCAGTTTCCGAGATTATTGCGTTCCACTAAATAGATTCTTTTAGGTTTATAATTTTAGTAAAGATTATGTTGATATGATTGATATTTACTAGATTTTCTCCATCCCGCGTTTTCAGGTAACTCACGACGACATAGGAATTGTGTTTTTCCAGCATGACGGCGAGCGCGTTGTATGGGAGGAGTTTGCTAATATAGTGTTGGTGCACAAACTGACCGCTATAGTATTCCACGTGCCCCCCTACCAAAACCGCCACGTCACGCACCATGTAAAGGTACTTATAGGACTTCATCACACGATACTGTCACCATCACGTTGTACAATATGTTGTATATTGACGTTCAATCCCCACTCGAAGAGATGAAGTATTTAATATTTACATTTCCTCATTTGGTGACGAAGCAAAGCACGGTGTTGAGTTTCGTCACTCAACACAATACCTCCAAAATGCGTACCTCCTCTGCGTACTCTGCTACGTGCAGGTAGACAGAAGGAAATAAGTAACAAAAGGTCCTAACATGTTGTATAATTATATGAATCTTATTTTAGATAACGTATAAAGGATGTGCTTTAATGTAAATTACAGTAAAATTGACTTTCCCTCGGCAAAATTTTTCTTTGACATCGTTGTTTAACAAATAGTGGCGAAATGCCAATACATTTAGCCAATACAACAGTTATATACATTTTAAATGAAACACTTTTAAACGGATTAATCGCGTATATTGAATGGTAAATATTTTTGGGAAACCCGACGTTTCGAACACTTTACGTGTTCGTGGTCACGGGTAGACTGAGATGGCATTTGCCTGTCAGTTGATGTAATTATTATATCAAACTACCGCCAACGATTCCTTAATTGCCTCGCGTACTGCCCTGGATTCTTGCAGAATGAGCTAACTGTATCTGGTCCTCTAGTGTTTTGTGCTGGGGACTTTAAATTTTTTAATAGAGGGTCCCAGGTGGTGGAAAGTTTCCAACCATCTTCTCTATTGAAATTAGGATGTTTTTGTATTTCAATAGCCTCGCGGATCATTCTAGGGATATATTTATTCTCCCTAGCGAATATGTGGGATTTATCAAACCTGATGTAGTGGTTGGATTTGTTCAATGTATGCTCACACACAGCTGACTTTCGAAGATGTGTTCCTTCACCCTAACACCGATGCTTCTCTTTGTCTTCTTTGCTCACCACCACCCTACACAGTTATCTACCGTTGGCAAATCTTTGTTTCAGAGAGCCCACCACCTCTGCGATGCTGAACACCTAGGGGACGAGCTTCGACAGGTGAAGACTACTCTTCATCAGAACAAGCTGCCAGTTCCCCGCCAGCGTTGTCAGAAGACCAACAAGCCACTCACAGTTGAGGTGCAACCAGCACTTTTACCGTATGTGAAGGGTGTTACAGACAGGATCGGCAACATCTTAAGAAGAGCTTGTATTAAAACTATTTTCAAGCCTAACAAGAAAGTGAGCCAATTCTTGAGACCAGTGAAGAGTAATATTCCTTTGCAGTGTCAGGTGTATACAAACTTGATTGTGACTGTGGCTTATCATATATAGGTCAAACAAAGAGAAGCATCGGTGTTAGGGTGAAGGAACACATCTCCGATGTCAAGAATGGGCATGTATCAAAGTCAGCTGTGTGTGAGCATACATCGAACAAATCCAACCATTACATCAGGTTTAATAAACCCCACATACTCGCTAGGGAGAATAGATATATCCCTAGAATGATCCGCGAGGCTATTGAAATACAAAATATCCTAATTTCAATAGAGAAGATGGTTGGAAACTTTCGACCACCCACTATTAAAAAAATTAAAATCCCCAGCACACCACACTAGAGGACCAGATACAGTTAGCTCATTCTGCAAGAATCCAGGGCAGTACGCGAGGCAATTAAGGAATCGTTGGCGGTAGTTTGATATAATAATTATATCAACTGACAGACAAATGCCACCTCAGTCTACCCGTGACCACGGACTACTGTAAAGTGTTCGAAACGTCGGGTTTCCCAAAAATGTTTACCATTCAATATACGCGATTAATCCGGTTAAAAATGTTTCATTTAAAATGTAACAATCGCGGAAATGAAAGACATCATTAATATATATTTTTATTAATATAAACACATGGATCAATCGTGAACGCCAGATCTGATCACGTCTCTCGTTGAGGTGCGAGCGTGTTTTATCTGATATGCCGTAGTACGTGAACTTCTTTACTTAATATGACACATCTATTTGTATAGTTTAAACAGTTAAGTAAAGTAAAAATATATTTTATTGTACAATTACATCATTTATATTTTTTTTTTTTTGAAGTGAAAACTTCTTTAGGCGCGTTGAGCGTTTTGGTAGAGGGTAAAATCCTCGGTTCGCGTCACCGACATGCTAATGATAAAAGTATATCTATAGCTATGGAGAGCTAGACTAGCGCACGCGCAGTAGCCTGTGTACACGTATACACTAATACATCGACTATTTCTGACTGTATTATGTGCGCGTTGGACGCTTTTTGGATAAGTATAATTTTGTGAGTGACGTCACCAATGCGTTATAGTAGCAGTACCTATTGTATCTATTTTAGAATACAATGAAATGATTGAACGAACAGATAATCTAAGTATTGACGAAATTAATGATGACAATGATGTAAATAATGAAAATAATGTTCAAACTTGAATTCGTGTAAATATAAATACTATGTATAATTAAGATAATTGTATTTTTATTATAGTTTTTAATTATACTTTCAAATATTTTTTTTTTACGATTATGTGTTTGTGAAGTTAAATTGCCTACCGCTAGTGTTTTCCTATAATAAATTCTCTCCGAACTTTATAACTTTACTACAAATTGTACTATTTACCATGGACGCAATTAAGGAATCTATTACTGCTATGGGCGAGATGTTCGAAGCCAGAATGTGTGAATTCCAACAAGACTTGAAACATGACAAATCTGCATCACCTATTTCAATTGCAAGTTTGGCAGCAGATTTTAGTTCTTTTAAAATTTTTATTAACATTGCACTGACTACGCTGCAAAAGCAGGTGGAACTCATAACACGTAATATGGATCGAATGGAGATGTCTAGAAGACGCAAGTTGTTACTTTTTCATGGAGTTGAAGAAAAACAGACGGATGATGTTAGTAGTCTTGTTACTAATTTAGTGATGAATAATCTAGACGTAGCCGGTTTTGCCACTGAAAACATTAAATCAGCTTATCGTTTGGGTCGTCCTAATGGAAATAAACCCAGACCAATAGTGGTAAAATTTTCAACTACGCAGGTGCGTCACAGTGTGTGGCTTGCTAAAACTAAACTGAAGGGCTCAGGTACCACTATTTCTGAATTTCTAACAAAAAGTCGTCATGACATATTCATGCTCGCGCGACAGCAATATGGCGTGGGGAACTGCTGGTCGCGAGATGGTACTATCAACGTTATTGCCCCCAACGGTTTGCGTTATCGTGTTGAATGCATGTCTGATTTTCGAAGTATACCCGTCGCTCCATCGAAGTCACCGCCAGCTGTGTTGGACACTGTCACTGCTCCGAAAAGCTCCAGTAATAAAGTACTTGTCCAGAGATGTAAGCGAGTGGTCAAAAAGTAGCTGCTTATTTATTTAGTCATTTTATTTTGTTTTACTTTATTTTATTGTATTTTTTTTTCTTCTTTTTTACAAACACTTATACTTATATAGTCAAAATATATTTCATGAATTCAAAGCGTTATCACTTTAGTTTTGTATTACTAATATTATTTACATGTATTTGTTTGTTTACGTTACGATCTATCGCCTTATGCGGCTATGATTTGTCAACTGACGCTTCAAAACAAGTTTTGAAGCGTCAGTTGACAAAAAGCATTGGCTGGCTTTTGTCTTGTTTTACATGTCATTTTTAATAATGATAATTACTATTATATTTTTTTGTTTTTTTTAATATTTTATAGTTATTTATCTAGCTTTTACAGAGATCATAATATTTGTTTTACATGTCATTTTTAATAATGATAATTATTATTATATTTTTTTTTATTATTTTATAGTTATTTATCTAGTTAGCTTTTACATAGATCATAATATTTGTTTTACATGTCATTTTAAATAATAATAATTATTATTATATTTTTTTTTATTTTCTTTTATTATTTTAAAGTTATTTATCTAGTTAGCTTTTACATAGATCATAATATTATTATCTTTTTCTGTTTCATATAGTTTCATGTTTTTATTCAAACTTATTTGTGTTTTCATGGTATCACTATACTACTTTGTTTGTTTAATGTTATTTATATACGAGTAAATATGTATAGGAGTGTATGTGTATACATACACATCTACTGTCTTTGTAACTAGCGGGTGGTATAGCAAATTGAAAAGTCAAAAACATATTTTGCTTTTCTTAGTAGTTGTTTATTTGTATACTAACTTATTTAATAAGCACTTATATATATTATACTTATATTATTTTATTTATTGGTGTAGTTTATATACATATATAGCTTGTCTTATTTATTTATTTTTAATTTTTACTTTTCTATTTGTTTTTTAATTCTCAAGTTTATAATGGCAATCAATAATGTTAATGCTGACGACAGTTTTCTTTCCTTTTCGACCATTTCTGATGGATTGAACAGTAATGACAATTTTCTCAGCATTCCCACGCTAAGTGAAACATTAGATTTTACTTTCTCACATATGTTGAAAAATTTTAATATAATTCAATTGAACGCACAGAGTATTTCTGCACACTTTCCAGATTTCTTGTCTTCTTTTAGTTAAAAAAATGTCGATGCCATTTTAGTGTTGAAGCCTTGGTTGAAGCCTTGTCTGCCTTCGGTTTCTTATTCTCTTCCAGGGTTTCACTTGATCCGTAACGATCGCATAAGCCAAGTGGGAGATGGCGTTGCCATTTACCTTTACTCACATATTCCTTATAGATTTGTAGACTTTTCTAAAAGTGATCTAAGCACAGGAGCAGAACACCTTTTTATTGAGGTCTGTTTTACTAATACCAAAATCCTTCTTGGTGTTTATTATAATCCTAGCCTTGCGGTCGATTACTTCTTATCATTTGAGATCTTGTTAGAGAATTACAAGCCTTTCTACGATCACACTATTATAATGGGCGACCTTAACACTTGTATTTTGGAAAACAATCACCGATCGTCCCGCTTAAAGTCTTTAGTAAACGGTGCTAATTTACATATACTTCCCCTATCCACTACTCATAATTTCCCGAATTGCGCTCCCTCGTTACTTTTCCTTATGATCGTTTCTTCCATTGATCTTGTTGAAAAGCATGGTCAGTGTCCTGCCTTAGCATTCTCTTACTATGACCTTATATATGTATCTTATAAAATGAAACCCCCTAAAGCTAAATCAAGAATCCTTCTGCAACGAAATTTTAATGGTTTAGATCTAAATTGTTTGCGCGAGGAAGCGGTCGCTATCGGCTGGTCGAGTGTGCTAAGCTGTACTGACGCTGATGATAAGCTGTCTCTTTTTAATTCACACATAATAAAATTATACGACCAACATGCTCCATTGCGCCCTGTGTGATTGAAGCATTTTCCTGCTCCTTGGTTTACTGATGACATTAAAAAGTTACAACATAAAAAGATTGTTGCGAAAATGAAATTCAAAAAGAACCCTAATGATGATACTTTTCGGCTTAATTACAATAAGGCGCGCAATCGCTGCAATATGATGTGTAGAGATAATCAACGTCGGCATATACATAAATCTGTAATTGAGGAAAAAGACTCATACAAAATTTGGATTTTTTTAAAATCTATTGGAGTTGACAAAGCGCAACAAATAGTAAATTCTAAAAATATTAATTTAAATGAACTCAATAGACATTTTTCTACTTCCAGTGTTATTGATAACACAACTAAATTATCTACTATTCACCATCTCAATGCGCTTTCCACTCCTAATATTCCTTATTTCTTCTTAAGTCTATTTGCAGAAAGTGATGTATTGATAAGAAGACCATTTTAGCCATCAGCTGTGATGCCATAGGCGCTGACGGTATTAGTCGTAAGATGATCATCTCTATCCTAGACATAATTTTACCTGTGATTACATGTTTATTCAATCATTCTATAACATCTAAGCAATTTCCTTCAGCATGGAAAGACGCTCAAACAATTCCGCTACCTAAAAAACGTAACCTAGTTGATTACTCTGATTATCGTCCTATTTCTATCCTCCCTTTCTTGTCCAAAGTCCTTGAGCGCTTAATACAAAATCAACTCACTCGGTTCCTTTACCACCATAACCTTATGAATCCTTTGCAATCTGGTTTCCGTCCTGGTCATAGCACGACTACAGAATTAGTTAAAATTACTGACAATATTCGCAGGGGCATGGATTCACAACAAGTTACAATTTTAGCGTTGCTGGACTTTAGCAATGCCTTTGCCTCTGTTGACTTTGATGTCATACTGGCTACCTTAAGGTCACTTAACACATCTCCTGATGCGATTGACTGGTTTCGTGAATACCTGTCCGGGCGCCGGCAACGCTTACGAATACAAGATTCATATTCGGACTGGTCTCCTGTTGTTGCTGGTGTGCCGCATGGTGGCGTGTTGTCTCGCTTATTATTTTCTGTGTTTATAAATATTATTTCTGGTTCCTTATCTTCTCTCTACCATTTTTATGCTGATGATTTGCAGATTTACAACCAAGCTAAAATTGCAGACCTGCCTACCGCAGTCTTGAATATGAACAAAAGCTTAGATAGTATATATCTTCTTGGTGTAAATCATTTGGTCTGTATCTTAACTCAAAAAAAACCCAACTTATTTTAATTGGTAGCACTAAAATTATAGCAAAAATTGATGCATCGACTTTACCCTCAGTACTCCTGAATAACGACATCATTCCATACAGCAATTCAGTAAAGGACCTTGGGATTACTCTAGATCGCGATATGTCTTGGAATTCTCAGGTAAGTGAGGTAAGTAGAAAGGCCCTTGCATCTTTAGGGTCTCTCAAACGTTTGCGTAATTTTCTTCCTATTCCAACTAAGATTTCGCTAGCAAATACTCTCCTTTTACCGATTCTTGATTATGCTGACTCTTGTTATTTAGACTTAAGGGAGGAGCAATTTAATAAACTTGAGCGTCTTCAAAACTTATGTATTCGATTCATTCTTGGTTTGCGCAAATTTAATCACATTTCAGACTTCCGTAAAAAACTCAAGTGGCTCCCGATTTGCCTTCGCAGGAATACTCACATACTTTATCTTCTGTATCGTATTCTGTTCAGTCCAATCTCCCCTCCTTACCTTAAAGAACGATTCCAGTTTCTGGACGAATCACATTCCCGATCTCTTCGCTCTAAGCACAACCTAACTCTAAAAATTCCTTCCCATAATACTTCCTTTAACAGTAACTCATTTACGATAACGGCCTGTCGGTTGTGGAATTCCTTACCCTTAGAAATTAGAAATGCTAAGCCTTTTCTAACTTTTAAACGTCGTTTAAAGATATACTTCTTGTCAATTTAAGTCTTATTATTATTGTAATTAATTTGTGTTTTTTTTTTTGTTCTTTCTCGTTTTATTTTATTTTTTCGCTTTCCATACTTTCTCTATCATTTTATTTATGTAGTTCTAGATGTATATTTGTATGTCTGTATTTTATGTCTGAATGTGTATCTATATATGTAGGTATGTATGTATGTATGTATATGTATGTATGTATGTATGTATGTATGTATGTATGTATATATGTAGGTATGTATGTATTTGTATATGTATGAATATTTGTATGTATATATTATTTGGATACAGTATAATATTACGAGTGCATCATATGGTATGTATATAACGGTTTTTATTTATTTTATAATCTATACATTTGGCACCCTATCCCGATCTTAAATTGCTATTTCCTTTGCCTAAAGGTTGCCTGGCAGAAATTGCTATTAAGCAATAAGGCCGCCTTTTGTACAGTTATTTTTTTTTCTCTTGTATTTCGGTGATGTTTTTTTTTTACTCTGGGTGTACAATAAAGAATTATTATTATTATTATTATTTTTAGTTTTTTAATCTCTCAGCTTTAGGCTGGTGATAACTATAACTACGGGCATACGCCAAGTAATTATAGATGGTGATGTGTTGGGTTTTGTAAGTTTATGTCATTTTCTTCTAGTTGCAGGAACTTCCTCACTATCCTACATGTGTTTAAAATAGCAGCTTTCTGTAGAGTGTGTATTATATTGTCTTGTAAATTTATTATTTTTAAATAATTGTGAATAGCTTTTGGTACGACCCCAGTGGTGGATATTACTATTGGGACCACGTATGCTTTATTTAGTTTCCAGATATGAGTGACTTCTTCTTTAAGATCTGTATATTTATTTATTTTTTCAACTATTGTTTTTTGTATGTTATGGGTGTTAGGGACTGCGACGTCTATCAAGTACACAATTTTATTGATTTTATCTTGTAGAGTTATATCTGGTCTATTGAAGTGAATGGTTTTGTCAGTGAGTATAGCGCGATCATAATATATTTTATACGAATTGTTCTCCAGAACAATTTCGGGTGTATACTTATAATATGGAATGTTTGTGTCTTGTATGAGTTTGTATTTATTTGCTAGGGTTTGATGAATTATTTTTACTAATTGATTATGTCGGTGAGTGTAATCTGTTTGTGTTAGGCTTGTGCAGGCTCCGGTTATGTGTTGAATGGTTTCTGGTTGTATGTGGCATCTGCGACATTTGTCATTTGTAATTGAAGGATCTTTGATGATATGTTTTCTAAAGTTTTTAGTGTTTATAATTTGATCTTGTATTGCAATGATAAAACCTTCTGTTTCCGGAAAGAGACTGCCTGTTTTCAAAAACATATTTGATGCTGCGGAATCTATGTGAGGTTGTTGGAGGTCATTGGGGTGCCTTCCGTGCATTACTTTCCTTTTCCAGTCTTGTATTTTCTTTTCTTGGGAATCATTTTTTGCGGGATTTTCTGCATTTTGTGGTTATTATTATTATTATTATTATTTCTACTTTATAGTCTCGGTTTGTTAAAACATACCGGTATATTGGCAGTCACGGACCTAAGTGAAGTGAAAGTCAAAAAATAATATTAAGTTAAATTTAACGATTTGGGATACTTAAAAATCTCCTTACTATTCTACAAGTATTTAAAATCGCTGCTTTTTGTAGGAGGGCATAAGTATACGGGGACAAGGCTAATGTGCTAAGGGACTGGTGAAGGCTTTTAGGAATGATGCCTGTAGTAGAGACAATTACTGGTACTATTGTTACTTTCTTCAATTTCCACATTCTTATAATTTCATCTTTTAATTCTTCATACTTTGAAAGTTTTTCTGAAAGAGTGTTTTGTACATTATGATAATTAGGTATTGCAATGTCTATAATTAGTGCGGTTTTATTGACTTTATCTATGAATGTGATATCCGGTCTATTGTATGGTACAGTTTTATCAGTCAATATTGCTCTATCAAAATATAATTTATAAGACTCGTTTTCCATTACAGACACTGGGGTATATTTGTAATATGGTGCTAGGGGTGCTGAACTGAGTTTGTATTTTAATGCTAACTTCTGATGGATAATTTGAGCAACTTGATCGTGCCGGTGCTTATAATCAGTCTGGGCGATTGATATACAAGCACCGGTTATATGTTGTATCGTTTCGGAAGCTCTATTGCATCGTCTACATATATCATTTTGTAAATTGGATTTTTTTATTATATACTTTTGATATTTTTTTGTTTCTATGACCTGGTCTTGGATCGCTATCATAAAGATTAATTATTATTATTATTATTATTAATTATTTTTTCAACCACTTTGTATTTATACTTTATTCATGATTTGTTTAACCCATCATATGTAACTAATAAATAAAACATAAAAAAATCATATCATTTTTGCATATAGTTTTAATTACTCTCAACTTAATAGTTCCGTTTTCACTTCTATCGGCAGTCCCACGACTGCTATTAGTTTTTTTTTTTTTTTATTTTGAACACTTATGATAAATTTGTACCAGGTGCAACTCCAGTTGGTGAGGACGTCCGACAACCGTAGAAGCAACGCGATGATGTTCGAATACAAAGCGACAAGCCAAGGTATTGGGAGGAAACCACTCTTATGTATTCTCCCTTCTCCTTACAAAGTTCACCGCGCTCCCTCTCCCCGAACCCCCCGAACTTCCCACCAACGGTAATAATAACACTTCTAAGAAATAGGACGTGGTATCCTCCACCAGCGACTCCCACGACCTCCCTACCATAGATATACACGATACCTCCGAGGACGTGATGGTCGACACCAACGAGAGAAGCCTCAACGACCTCCTCGATCAGGTCGCAGAACTCGACGAGATATACTCCGAGAACCGCACGCGCTTGGAAACAGCCACGGCGTTGAGCGACGCCGACGTGGAACTCGAGGATTTCGATGACGCTGGCACCTACACCGCCCGCGCCCAAGAAGCGCTCCTTCCTCTCTCGCCTCTACCGGCGCAGGGAGCGGTCCCCGGCGCCCAGCGTCAAGTCGGAGGGGCGGCGCCCCGTGGGCCGCTTCGTCAGCAGCGTGTCGGGCCTGCGCCCCGCGCGCTACGCGGCCTCGGCCGCCTCGCTGCGCGACAGCTGCGCCGGCAGCGTCACGCACATCTCGCTGCACGGCGACGCGGAGGAGGCGCGCGGGGCGCCGCCCCCCGGGCCCGGCACCACCCTGGTGGCGGAGAGCGTACTGGCGCTGGACGCGAGCGCCTTCCGCAAGCTGCAGGACGACCTGGAGCTGACGGAGGCGGAGCACTACGCGCTGTACATGGCGGTGGCGCCGCACGCGACCGCCTCCGAGTTCGACGAGACCAGCTGCTACTACTCGCCCGTCGACGCGACTAAATTTCATAATTAGTGACTGGAGCCGGTGACCGCCGCTAGTAAACAATATGCCAAGCCGCCTCCGCCCATTATGCCAAGATTTTCGTAGAAAAGATTTTTTCTTAAATCATAATACTTATATTGACGTATTATTAAAGTAGCGGATTTTTTATATAATCTAAATAAGGAATGAAGTAACACTTATGCAAAACATTTTTTATTTATTTTTTACTTAAACAATCAATTATCACGTCATAAGATATTCAAATTAGTGCCTATTTTTATAAGCTTAAGTTTTATCTGGGTATTTTACAGATTTATTGATTTTTATTATAATTGTACATTTGACCTGTTTCTAGATCCGAGCTATTTAAAACATAAACGACAGAAGACATTGTCCCCCAATCTCCAGACGTACAAGGACAGTAAGTGTCACTCGATTTATATTATAATTGAAACAAAATCGATTAATCGATTATAGAAAAATACATAGAAAAACTTTATTAATTTAAGGTTTAACGGGATTTGAACCGAACTTGAAAACAATCCAAGAGGCATAGGTCAGTTCAATTTATTATACATATGCTGATATATTTTTCTATGCTTGATGTGGTCACGTCGCTATGTTTCCGCCATCTTGTTTCAATTGTTTCGTTGACAAAAGCTAATGTTGCTATTTGTCTAATTAAGAAAGTCAAACAAAAATATTTTCCTTCACTCGATTTTTTTGTCGTATCTTCTGATTTAGGTGGCTTTTTTACGCTTCAAATATTATTTTGCGAAACGGAGGCTTTTCAGTGTAGTTTTATGTTCTTAAGTCTCATTTGCATATTAGCATATTTTTTGGTTATTTCTTGCATTATTGTTTATTGTGTTTGTTTTTTTTTTATGATTTACCTTAAATAGAAAATATATTTAGTATTTTCATTAATCTACGTTTTAAACTTGTAACTAAATGTTTATTTTTTTTATTGAAGGCTGTAATCATTAAAAAAATCGTGATGCATGATGATATTTTCTTATTCCATACGTGCAGTTTATTTTGCAACGTAGTTTAATTATTTTGTATATTATGGTTTATTTTTTCTAAACAAAATAAAACTTTTCAGGATTTGCTAACGACAACATCAAAGGTATAGCCACGTCACGAGGTATATAGTAATTTAACTTATTAACGAGCACCTCAATTATATTTAATTGAATATTAAAAAAACGACAGACATCAGACTCTACCCGTGACCACGGATTACTGTAAATTGTTCGAAAAGATTAAGTCGGGATTTCCAAACATATTTACCACTCAATATACGCGATTAATCCGGTTGTTTCATATAATATGTGTAACAATCGCGAAAATCGAAGACATTTTTATATGTATCTAATTTTACATAAAGTAAAATGGTCTTTTTTAAATTATTCCGATTAATGTTTTCATTGCAATATCGTCTTATTTAGCTTAGAGCGTTAACCTGCTAAATCTGTTTCTTTTCGCTGTGTTAGTACTTGAACACTTTGAAATTGTGAAAAATATATGTAAAATGAACCTTTATTTTACTTCATATAATAAAATACAAATCATTTATCGATTGATTTGTATCGTTTATTATACGAATTCGTACAATAAATTCTTCTTAAGAAGAAATATATAATATATAACAACATAGTTTGTTGCAAAAACGGTTTGTCTCTCCAAAAAAAATTGTTCAATTGGGTGTTAGCACGTTTATCGTATATGGAATGAAATCCACGATAACTAGTAGATATGAAAAATAATAAGTTTAGTAATTTTTAAGTAAAATGTTTATCTTCTAGGTAGAGCTTCGCCCCACCATATGAGCTGTTCGCAGCAAATGTTCTCGCCGCCGTACGACGAGCCCATGCACGAAACCTCTTACCAGGTAATACCCATATAATATTTTTATATGAAGAAATAAGATATCATTATATTAAAATAAAAAATTGTCAAAATCAAACTAATAATTAAATTTTACTTCCAGTGGGACGTGAAACCGGGCATGTCAATGGCTGCACCTAACCAGCTACAATACGCACAAAATATGCTACAATGGAACCAAAACACTTACATTCAGGTACCCCCAAACATCATGCCATCGACGTCCCCAATGACCTTGTCCCCAAATGTGCACGCAATGTCCTCAAACTTAGGGGCTATATCTTCTAATGTACATACAATGTCCCTAATGTGTAAATGTCTTAACACTAGGTTCCTAAGTTCCCTCTGGTTACCCATATACAGGATACAGCGTGGAGCTAAAAAAAATAATACAAATATTTCTCCCCTGTGAAGTCTATAATAAACAAACATTCAACGTTTCTGGCGTGATAACGTCCTTAAAAATCGATGAACACCGCCTGCCAGTGAGCAAGCGATAGAGTGGCGATGGTATTTGTAATTAATACGTAGGTATAATGATTAGAAAAAAAAATACTTTCGCTTAGCTCTTTCTTTGTTCTTCTGAATAATTATAATTCAGTGATAATATTTCCTTCAATTCATAAAAATATAATTTTTAAATTAAAAAAAAATGACCTTTCATAAACCGACTTTATAGAAATCACTTCATTCTCATCCTTAGGAGCTCATCGAGACTGTGGGCTCAGACTCTCCGTCCCCCATAGACCTCCGGCTGCCCCGCCAGGACAGAGGGGAGGCGATGCCGCAAATTAACTCTGGGGAGCTCTCCGGCTTGTCCTCCCTGCTGGAACGAAATGGTATAGACCTGACTGATAGCCTTAATAAACTGTCCGTCAGTGATCTGTTGCAGTAATGGACTTTTGACTATTTACTTCTATATGTGACATTATATATGTGATAGAAAAATATAAAATTAGTGACAATAATTCAAGAAATAAATAAATAAAATAAAAAGCCTTATATTTTCTTCAAAAAGTTTACAACTTAAAAGTTTATCGTTACATTTTTATATAACTGTTATATGTATGTTTATTATATATGTTATTATAATAGTAATTATTTAGTTGCCCGTGACCACGGATTACTGTAAATTGTTCGAAAAGATTAAGTCGGGATTTCCAAAAATATTTACCACTCAATATACGCGATTAATCCGGTTGTTTCATATAATATGTGTAACAATCGCGAAAATCGAAGACATTATTATATGTATCTAATTTAACATAAAGTAAAATGGTCTATTTTAAATTATTCCGATTAATGTTTTCATTGCAATATCGTCTTATTTAGCTTAGAGTGTTAACCTGCTAAATCTGTTTCTTTTCGCTGTGTTAGTACTTGAACACTTTGAAATTGTGAAAAATATATGTAAAATGAACCTTTATTGTACTTCATATAATAAAAATACAAATCATTTATCGATTGATTTGTATCGTTTATTATACGAATTCGTACAATAAATTCTTCTTAAGAAGAAATATATAATATATAACAACATAGTTTGTTGCAAAAACGGTTTGTCTCTCCAAAAAAAATTGTTCAATTGGGTGTTAGCACGTTTATCGTATATGGAATGAAATCCACGATAACTAGTAGATATGAAAAATAATAAGTTTAGTAATTTTTAAGTAAAATGTTTATCTTCTAGGTAGAGCTTCGCCCCACCATGTGAGCTGTTCGCAGCAAATGTTCTCGCCGCCGTACGACGAGCCCATGCACGAAACCTCTTACCAGGTAATACCTCCTAAAAATATGAAGAAATAAGATATCATTATATTAAAATAAAAAATTGTCAAAATCAAACTAATAATTAAATTTTACTTCCAGTGGGACGTGAAACCGGGCATGTCAATGGCTGCACCTAACCAGCTACAATACGCACAAAATATGCTACAATGGAACCAAAACACTTACATTCAGGTACCCCCAAACATCATGCCATCGACGTCCCCAATGACCTTGTCCCCAAATGTGCACGCAATGTCCTCAAACTTAGGGGCTATATCTTCTAATGTACATACAATGTCCCTAATGTGTAAATGTCTTAACACTAGGTTCCTAAGTTCCCTCTGGTTACCCATATACAGGATACAGCGTGGAGCTAAAAAAAATAATACAAATATTTCTCCCCTGTGAAGTCTATAGTAAACAAACATTCAACGTTTCTGGCGTGATAACGTCCTTAAAAATCGATGAACACCGCCTGCCAGTGAGCAAGCGATAGAGTGGCGATGGTATTTGTAATTAATACGTAGGTATAATGATTA
Source organism: Eueides isabella (assembly GCA_019049475.1). Classification (NCBI taxonomy): domain Eukaryota; kingdom Metazoa; phylum Arthropoda; class Insecta; order Lepidoptera; family Nymphalidae; genus Eueides; species Eueides isabella. Next base: position 691,488 of record CM032386.1, read on the forward strand.
GAAAAAAAAATACTTTCGCTTAGCTCTTTCTTTGTTCTTCTGAATAATTATAATTCAGTGATAATGTTTCCTTCAATTCATAAAAATATAATTTTTAAATTAAAAAAAAATGACCTTTCATAAACCGACTTTATAGAAATCACTTCATTCTCATCCTTAGGAGCTCATCGAGACTGTGGGCTCAGACTCTCCGTCCCCCATAGACCTCCGGCTGCCCCGCCAGGACAGAGGGGAGGCGATGCCGCAAATTAACTCTGGGGAGTTCTCCGGCTTGTCCTCCCTGCTGGAACGAAATGGTATAGACCTGACTGATAGCTTTAATAAACTGTCCGTCAGTGATCTGTTGCAGTAATGGACTTTTGACTATTTACTTCTATATGTGACATTATATATGTGATAGAAAAATATAAAATTAGTGACAATAATTCAAGAAATAAATAAATAAAATAAAAAGCCTTATATTTTCTACAAAAAGTTTACAACCTAAAAGTTTATCGTTACATTTTTATATAACTATTATATGTATGTTTATTATATATGTTATTATAATAGTAATTATTTAGTTGCCCTTACAGGTAAAGGCCTCCTCCAAGGCTGACCAGGTTTTTCTTGACTGGGCTGAGTGAATCCAATCAGGGCCCGCTATTTTGCGGATATCGTCCTCCCACCGACTAAAGGGTCTCCCTTTTTTTTTGTTTTCCCTCCAATTTCCACGTGAGTGTTAAAGTTTGGGTTAGCGCTTCTTTTGCTTGAAGTCCTTTTTGTTGAAGTCGCTCTTATTTTTGAGTGCCGTATTTTTTGCATTTTCCTTATCTTCAGCATACTCCGTTCTGTGCCTCGTTGACAACGTTCATATTTTATTATTTTTTTTGTGTTGAAGATCCACGTTTGGCAACCGTACGTTAGATACGGTATAAGGCAGGTGTGTAAGATTGTCGTTTTGATGTTAATTGGCATATTACTTTTAAAAATTTCCATTAAGCCCCAGTACTTATTCCAGGTTAACTGTACTCTACGTTCCACTTCCAGATCATTGCCCTTATAGTTAAATGTGACTTGTTTTCACAGATAGATACATTTATCAGTATACGTTAGAGGCTCGTTGTCAACCGTTAGTACTTTCTTATTGCTATTGGTCAGAAGCATTATTTTTGACAGATTGATTTCGAGGCCTACTGTCTTGCTCGCTTTGTTCTATTGTTGTTTTATTAAACATTCTATCGTGGTTTGCAATTCTGTGGTCGTCTCAGAAAGAAGAACGATCTCGTCTGCGAAACGTAGGTGGCTTAAATATTCATTATTAACTTTAATACCATATCCCTTCCAGTCTAGTTAATTGAAAACAGATTCTAGTGTCGTTGTAAACAGATTTGGCAGTGACAGTGGGTCTCCTTGTCTTACACCTCTTTGGACTGGAAACCATGGGCCAGTTGATTCTAGTTTCACTCTGTATGTATTTAAGGGTATTTTGGCTCTACTCTAGAGGTTCTTGTAATATTCTGTGGCTATCCCAATAATCTAACTCTCGGTTATGTATCATGTATCCATCTCCCTTCAATCCATCAATCCATAATTTATTTGACCTTAATTCTTTAAAAGCTTTTTTAGCGCCCGTGTCCCGTTTGTTTTAGGTGTTTTATTTTATAATTTCGTGTCTGTATTCCATATAGTCTGTCGTTCTTATAGCTCAAGTTTTATTTTACTGGTCTGGCAAGTGGAATATCTACTCTGTGATAATATTTTAATAATATGGTATGTTTTTTTTAATAATTTATTTTATTATATACACTTCACTTTATTTGGCGAAATCTTTGTGATAGATTAAAATTATGTAAGTAATATTTGTGTATAATATTTTTGTATAATTTCATTTTTTATATGTTAGAAAATGTCTACAGATTCACTAAACTGCACTTACTTGATTTAGTCTGATTAACATATTATTAATATAATAATAAACGTTACAGATAATCAATATTAGATATATATTAAAACATGAAACACATTTTCATATAAATAAATTGTTAATAAAATAGAATCGTCAAAATAACATGCCTAGACCAATTCTGCATAGCCTAGAAATGAGTGTTAGGAACAACATTTATTTTATGAATTTATACATTTATTTAAAATTATTAGTGATTCGTTACATCATGAAGTGCAATAAAATAAGTACGCATTTTATGTGTTAAGTTATAACAATCATATTGTTATCTTATGAAACTTTTAAAATAAACAAAATTACAAATTTACCATGACTTTTTTTATCATGTACTTTCCGATATATTTAATTTCGGTTTAACGCCCAAGTCCCATTAATTTGTCATTCATCATTCAGAAGCAAAGTCCCCCATTACGAACGCCCTTGCGACACCGCGCTCTCTATTGTTGGTGCCTTCCACTGTAACCAAGCTAAGGTCAGAGCTCATTTAGCTCGGCCTTCCCAGGTTCGGTGACGCTGTAGAGACCAACAGAGCCAACAGTATACTGCTCATTTGAAGTTAGATAGGTTCATTGAACCCTCGACGTACAAATAAGGGTGATATACTTCGATCAACAATTCACTAGATTAAGCGTTGCATACAAATACGGCTCAAAAAAGTGTCACCACTCGATATAACAGAAATGCCGAACATTATTACACACAGACTTATGACAAAAATCTATTTAATAAAATCATACCTTATTCTCGTAACTTAAGGTTTAGTTTCGACTAGCGCGTAATAGATATAAGACATTTAATTTCACGTCATCGTCGTCGCTTTGTAAGTACTTGTAAGAAAATAGAATATAGAAATCATGGAGTCACTTTATTGATAATAAATTGATAATTTTTGTACATTTTATTAAAAATAAAATTGTAATCTTGAAACGTCTTTTTTTGTTTTAATACTACAATATACATTTCGTTAAACAATTCCGCTACTGCTACATTTTTCAATCGATCTAATAAGACTGAGTCATCGACGGATTTTTTTATTTTTAAGCACATTTAATTCAAAAAATATGTTTTTTTTTTAACAAAGACTTTTTTTTCTTAAAACGTTTATTAATTTTGTTTAAATTATTAATTTGTTTCGTTTTAGTAAGTATTATTTAGCGTGATACGATTATTTGTTTTTTAAGTATCCTTTTCTTGGAGTATCTTGCAAAGATGTAATGTCCGATAGTAAAGCAGTAGAAGAATTAGAGCTGACGGAAACAACCATTGTCTTGTTTCTGGTATTATTTAGAATTGAAGATGCAACCTATAATAATTATTATTATTTTTTATTTTGTGTATTCTGTATATGTAAACAAAAAAAAACATTTTTAATTTATTAATTATACTTGCAATTTTGGAATTGCCATTTTTACCAATCTACGCCGTTGAGTATTCTTCCCTTCTTTCATAGGCGACAATAGATACCCATTCTGCACAGCGAAATGAGTCAGTAGGAAAACTATAAAACAAAAAAAATATATATAAAGTTATTACAAATATAATAAAAAAAAATTAAACATCTCTCTATGCATTTCTTAGCCCAAACTTATCGTTATTTGACGAAATCCTTGGTAGTGTTATCGCCAATATTGGTCAAACGACGGAATATTGTTATTTAATTGTTTAATATTGATTTTTAAGTATTATAAAATAAATTCTAACGTGTGCTTACCGAAAGAAAGATATTCCTTCTGAAACCTTACTGTTGCGATGGTTATTTACACAATTTTTATAAGCACACGGAGGCATTTTGTCACGTCCGCACATTGGCTATGGTTGGAACATACTAAAAACAAATAAGAACACAATTCTGTTTGTGCTCTTATATGTCGGGCCGTTTTTTGGAGTGTGACACTTAATCTATGAATAGTTGATCGAAGGTGATATAAGTTTGACTTGTTGGTGTGTCTGTGGAACCGTAACTCTTTAATGAATGAACCGATTAAAATGCGCTTAGCAGCCAAAAACTCTGCGCCAAGATGAGAATGGTCCCTATGGGCCTAGGATTTATCTTTAATTTTGCTCATTACTCTTAAGTATGATATAAAGATATTTTAATTTTGAACGTCTCAATTGGTACAAAAATAAATTAAAGAACTTTTAAATGCGTATTATAGTTATCTTATAGATTCCTACGTAATAAATACGAAACAGGGAGTCTGCTGACCTTTTTTTTATATTGAAGTACAGTATACCTAACTATGCTTATTAAACCCAGATTACTCCGATAGCAGTGAATATGTATTTCTTAACAGTTTTATATTAATTAATTAAAATTTCCAAGACAAAATACTCAGGCATTTTCAAAGGACTGGTCGTTAAACATTCTATGTGCACATTTGTTCATCCAAGTATTGATTTGGATGGCCAAGTCATAAAAATTCCAACGACATTTATAAGAAAATCAAAGAGAGGGAAGATAATTCATTATTTTTTATAGAGTAACAAGCAGCTACATTGGTCATTTTTTTTTTGCCTTTAACTATTATTAACAACTTTAGTCAAGGCACATAAATAGGAAACGGTAGAGGAAAGGAGTGCCTTAACACTAGGTTCCAAGTTCTCTCTGCCTATCCTGCAGTGTGCTGAATACAGAGTAAAGCTGCATTATTCAATTCTATTTTCCTTTCACGCACCACACATCTGTGGAACGGCCTACACGCGACAGTATTTCCAGGTCGACACAACATGGGTACCTTCAAAAAGCGCGCCTACTTCCACACTGGCGGCCGGCATCGCACCTGTAGCTCCCCTGGTGTCACATGATGGCCGGCGGTGATCACTCTCGATGTTGGTGAGGTCCAAGCTTTATACATTTTGTGAATACAGAATACAATATCGATAACTTTAATAGTTTGGCTGGTCTTATATGGTTTCTGCAGAGAAATACTAGCTTTTTATTTCTTTTACTTTAATACTTTATAATTGTATCCAGTAATTTTTTATACATATAGAAAAAGTATTAAAAAATCTATTGAATTTTATAAGTTAATTTATAACTTGAATTATTTTATATAAAATGTAAAATATGGCAAGAAAAGTTATTTCAAAAGCTGTTGCCATAACAACTTTGTCGATTGACAGAAAATACAAAATATAAACAAAGTAAACAAATTGTAGAATTTAGATGAAACTTTACTTATATTTAGATGAAGAGCATCGTGTTTGAAGATTAAACTAATATTTTACTAATAATATGTCCGATCACTTTAACTCCAAGGCTCCAGAACCTAGGAAAATAGGAGTTTGGACAGAAGGAGCGCCAGTCGAAACACGGTTGATGATTGTTTAAAACTTATTTTTTTGTTTAAAAGTTAAATATATATAATATAAATAAGATAAAAAAATATATTTTCGATTCCAGCGAATATATATTACCAAAAAAGTCCCCAGAATCCATCGATGACATACCAACAATTCCTGATTTAGATGATCTCCAGGACATATTTGAAAAAGAGATATCTAAGCCACCATTGTGAGTTGTTTATTATAGTTACTTAAGATATTTTCAAATTAACAAAATATATTTTATTGTACTTAGGAACTCTGTATTTTAAAACAGAAAATAAAATCAATAACAATATAAAGAAAAACCATCCAATGATGTGACAAGGACCCAGGATCCGGGGCATCCAGATGGATGGCTGGATAGCCATCTTAAACCATCCAGCCAGCCATCACCCATCTTAGGCAATACTGCCTTATGAAGCTGTTCTTACAACAGCTATGCGATAACCACTGTAAATGTTCTTCATTGATTAAATCAAACATATGATTATTTTAATTATCATTATTGTTTATTGCCAAAAAATATATATACTTATTATTAAAAAAATATTCAGAAAATATTTGCATTGTTAAAAAATAATAAAAAATCACTGAAACTTTTAAAAGAATTTAATTTTTTCTTGTTTTATAGACAAAGCCATCAAGGAGCTGAAACTGTAAGTGCTTTAGCTGAAGTTGATGTGACAGGTTCAGGTGAAGGAATAGACGGAGCATTGGAAGTTCTAAAATCTTACATCCCCACTGTCGAGTCTGACACTGCTGATACTGTATGGACAATTGACTCTTTGTTGACTCAACTTGCAGATGAAGATGTTAATTTATAGAATAAAACACAGAAAAACATGAAAGTAATGGGGACTATATATTAAATTTGTTTTTTCTAATGCTAGTGGGTAGCGGAGTTTCTAAGACCAATACTAGCAGAGTATTGGTCTCAGAAACTCCGCTACCCACTAGCATAATGAAGAACACAGTGTGAAATGAAGCAAAATAGATTTTAATTCTTCTATTTAATATATATAATAATTTAATTATATATCTAATTTAAGATTAACTACTAACAACTCCCTTGTATACCCCCTTGAAATACACAATGATTGTACATAGTAATATGCATTACTAAGTACAATGAAAACTAGTGCTTAATTACTTTAATAAATTATTTTTTTAACATTGTTGAATAAAATATTTTATATTTATATAACTTTTTATTGCTGGACAATTTTAAATAAATCAATCATTAAATTGTCATAAGGGAAATACAATCATGAAGACTGCATAAAGCTGTTTCTGAGATAAGCGTAACAATTATACAGACAAACAGCCAAAAATTAAGACATGAGGTTGTTATATTTTTATTATATGTAGGTATAGATATCTTCCATGTACCGACACTGGATTATGATTTGGTTAAACATATAAGGAGCACTCGCAAGTGTCACCTTTTACCTATCGTTTGTCCGTGGATACATTGAACATCTTGGAATCTTCATGGAACCATTCACTTCTCGCCAGAAAAGCTTCGTGTTTTCCCGAAAGTTTTTCGTTAACATTTCATCTCTTTCTTTTTCTGAATTTTCAAACTTATCTTTGTCAGTACTTTTGTCTGGTGTTATTGCGGCTTACAGTCTTTCTTTCTTATCTCTCTCATACTTTTATCCTTACCCGTGGCTTAACAATCCTGCCATGCTTTCTTCTTTCTTTCTCCTACATCTTTCCGTTCATCATCCCACCGTTCGTCGCGCTTTTTGTTAAAACCCCATGTCCCTTTACCATATACCTCTGCCGCTACTTCCGTCATACAATTCCTAATGTTCCGCCAGTAAACTTCAATATTTCCATTTCCAGGTCTTAACTTCTTGGAAACTATTTTTTGATATTCCTCTCTAATGGGTGGATCTTGAAGCTTCCAAGTTTCCCATTCGATAATTCAGTGCCAAGTTTGAACAACCTGCGAACAGACCCCTTATTCTAGCTACGACTAGATAATGGGCTGTTCCCAATTCAGCACCTCTTAACACTCGCGTGTCCATAACTTGGCTTCGAATACGCTGATCCACAAGGATCAGATCAATCATACTTTTATCTTTCGTTCGCTACCTTGTGTACATGTGAGTTTGTTTGTTGTCAAACATCGTGTTTGCCACAAACAAATGCATTCCTTGCAAATTTCCAATATAAGCTTTCCAGCCTCCTTCATTCTCTTGTCACCATACTTCCGTAGCACACCTTTGTAACCGCTATGAACCACGTATGATAAGTTTTCGTTCCCTCTAACACTAAGTTGCTTTAACTTGACAAAACCTCGTTACTATCATAGATTAAAAATTACATCACTATTCTACTATACTTTCCAGTTTCGTGGCACAGTATTTGGTTCAAATTCGACACCAGCGGGAAAGCGCTAGTGCGCGTCGCCATGGGGGCCGCTCTATCAGTGCGCGCACACGTGTGGTGCACATCGTGGCGGATGGAACGTTACAGCCCTCTAGCTGGGAGGGGTCGCTCCAAGCAAGCCTTCTATCATGGACCCCCTAAATTGTTGCCTGGGTTAGTCTGATATATAAGCTGTAGAGCTGTAATCTAGTAACTATAAATGTAAAGTTTCGTCTATAAATTTTCCTTTCTTCACAAGCTTTTTTCATAAAACCGCCCGGTTTTATTACGCCGTGCGACAAAGCCCTGTTCTCTTTCGAGATTAACTTTATTTTATACTGGCCCCCTGTACCAACCTTGCGGGCGGTTATAGACAGGTGGACCAGTATACCTGCCACTGGGTTTTACCCAGTGGCAGGGAACAGACAGGTCTGGCTCCTACCACTTGCGTGGTAGTACTTAAAGGATAAGTAGTCCTACGCAACCTCCGACCGCCCACCCGAAGGAAGACGGTCTTCAATCACGCTACCTCTGTTTCCAGATAGGCGCCGGAGCTGTAGGCACGCTCACCTCCCGCATGCAGTCCAACATGCTCGCGACTGACCTCGCTAAGGCCGCCAGAGAAGCTGACTCCCAATTTCCAGTTGGTATCGGAGTTGTAAGGCACACTCGCTTCCCGACACACATCACGCGGTCTAGGCTAGACCTACAAGCGGCTACTTTGGATACGGGTCTAGCTCTCGTCTCTCATGCTAAGCAGGCATGTACCCGAGCTGTAGCAGCCAATCAGTACTTAGGCCGCCACTAACGGTCGCTCCGAACCGCGCTAGGACCACAAGGCTGTCGTGCGACAGTTTGTGAATTCAATCTCCACCTGAGAAAATGAAATATTTTTATTCCTCTCTCTGGCAATGAGGCAAAGCACTGTGTTGAGTTCCGCCACTCAAGACTTAATGCCTGTAGCACACGGGAAAGTTTAGCAAGTGTCACATGTGGTGCGAAGTCAGGAACGGAAGTACATGGGGAACAAATGTCCCCAGGTTCCCTCTGCCTACCCTGCTATGTGTAGGAAATAATGTGAAGTAGAAAAATAAAAAACTTGACCATTTTGTCATTGTATATAATTTTAACAACAGCCAAATATATGCATTAGGCTAATTATAGCACAATATTGTATGTTAGCAAATAGAAATACATTTCTTGTAACAACAAATTAAAAACAAAAAGAAATCTGTAAAATGATTAAATAACAATAATTTTGAGGTTACGTATTTTTCAGAAGATAAGCTAGTGGATTTATATATATAATTAATTTGTAACTGATCGCTGTCTGTACATGGAAAATACATTAAAAAATATCATTGAAATAGAATCCAAACAATTATTATCATTTTTTTTTTGTTTGTCAATTTGCTTGAGATTTTGTTTGCGCTAATCTGAAAACCGGCTAAACCGTTTCCAATGTGGTTTTCTCTGTTGTATTTCGATAACACTACCTCAATATTGTTTGTTACATTTGAATTGGTTCATAAATAAAAAAGGTACAGCAATAAAAAGTATTTTGTTCAACAAAATAGCTACAGTGGTACATAAATTATTGTGTAATTTAAGCAGGCGAAGCCGCGAGTGGACCTCGCGTGCTAGTTCACAAAATTTAACATTTCAAATTCTAATAGCTTATCCCTGTAAGTTATAATTAATTACAGTCTATTTTATGTGAATTTTATAAATACAAGCAAAAGCTAACGACCAA